>JABXWE010001286.1:0-23102 GCA_014611495.1 Limonius californicus | reverse complement strand
TATGACATGGCAATTTGTTTTAAATGTGTTTTATAAATGTAAATACAAATATTATTACTTTATCAGGTATTGTCCTGTATGGTTGTACATCGTATAATTAGTCCAATTAAAAGAATTTATTGACACGCAGCCGATAAATTAATATTAAATATATAAATAATATAAATAAATTATTATTATTTAAAATTAAAATACAGATGAGTAACAAGTTATAACACCCAGTCTCGCGCCCTAGTGTCCCGCGCCCTAACGGTCCGCGCCCTAATGTCCACGCGCCCTAACGGCCCGCGCCCTAGTGTCTTCGCGCCCTTGTGGCTGGCGCCCTAACGGCGGCACCCTAACGGCCGCGCCCTAACCCCCGCGCCTAAATGTCCTAGACCGCTACTACGCGATACAGTTCTACCTTAAAACTTTGTCTTAAGTCTTCAATGGGCTCATCTCTTGCCCTTTCATCAAAATGTTTCTTCTGTCTTCTTACTCGAGGTCTCTCGTAAACTGTCGACATGGTGCATTGTAGACGCTGTTGTTAAACTTAAATCAACGTTTTGTAAGCATTGTAAGCAAACATCAATTTTTGTTCAAATATCTTCCCAAAATATTAATGTCAGAAATTCAAAATTGCTCATATGATTCAATAAACCCATGCTTTCTGACATGTTTTTTGTTGCCGTATTTGAAATAGTTCTTTCACTTATTAAATTTAATGTAGACAGAATTGCTGATAAAATTTGAATCATTGCAATTAAAGCATGTTTATGACTATAGACCAGCGAGTATCCGACAGACGTTTTAAAGTTAATTTTGACTTTACATTTGCAACCTCTTCTCTCTGTTCTTTCTTTAACAAATATAAACGTGGTAAAATACTGGTTAAAAGCGTTTATATTGTTCCCAAATTGCCAAAAAAACGCTTTACTTCTACTTTTCACGCGCAGAGCCATCGTTTCCAACGTACCTAATAGATACCGAAAATTGACCAATTCTAAGGACATGGATGCCTCATATTTACTTAAAAATGTGATAAGCTCTAAAAAATTTCCTCTATTGCCACCATTATCAGAATGATTGTTTTCCAGATGGCCTCGTAGTGGTAGACCTTGCCGAACCAGAAATAAAATACAATCTAATATAGATACTACTACTAATACTACTAATAGATACTACTTTTCTGTTTCGTTCTCGTTCTTCTTTCATTGCACTTAACTGCTCATTAACTACAGTTTTATCCTTATTAATTCGATAAGTAGTGAGAAACAATGTATTTATACACAAGAAAAACAGAACATTTTGTTAGCTCTTGACGAGTACATAAGCCATGCAGTTCTGGAGCAGTCTTTCAAAAATCGATTACCCTTACATGTTTCATGTAGGTAACAATATTTCTTCTGAAAAATTGAATTTTTCATTCACACCCGGCTTACATGTTTCTATAGTAATTAGCAAGCGCGCTAATTTTGGAGTAATTATTACATTTTTATGTAAATCTGAAACGGATAAATAATCTCCGGCAAATGAATCATCTTCTAAAGCCCCTGCTTCTGTTTGCACAATTTTGCAAACATGAACATATGCTGCAGAATCCTCAGCTTCTAAATCAGGCATTTGTAAATGAGGAGCTAAAGAACAGTGAGAAGGAGCAGTTATTTCTAAAGCAGTACCAGAGGTAGATGGTTCAGGTTCAGAATTGGATAGTTTTGCTATTTTAAATAATTTTGCCGAAGGACTACCAAATTCGTGAAGATCAATTTTAGCGGGATCCGGGACTAGCGATAAAATATCGATATTTCTGTTTCGACTGTTTCCGAAGGAATACCTGCACTCGATGTATTTAATTTATCTTCACGCGCGGTACTGAAAAGCAGATACATAGTTACAGTTACTAACCGATCTTATATACTACTTTTAAAAATACCTACGTATTTTGAAATGCAGCTCATATATCTAGGGTTCCTGCGGTCGTTCTTTTAAGTGCATTTAACTTTTTGCGTGCCCCACCAGACAATTTTAATTCTTTCCATTTCCACGGTTTATAGGTACTTAGAGTTCAATTAAAAATTCACAAAATCACAAGTAACCAGAAAAAGAACACGTCATTTCATTCGTCAAGCACAAGTAGTAAAGTAACTAAACTAAACTTAAGATGCAAAATAAGTTCTCTTAGCTCTTCTTTAATTTTCATAGAATTGAGAGACCCAAACATCGGATTTCGCTGACGCTAAGTTTTAAGCGTTAACTTTAACAGATGTGATTTTATTGGGTTATTTTTAGGTATTGGTATTGTGGCAGGTATTCTATTCTATTTTAAATTTCGAATTTTTACCGGGTTTGCGAACCCGGAAAACCCCCTTAATATACGCCACTGTCCCAGATGCCGAACCACAAACCATGACGCTTGTTGCACTTTTACTGAAGTTGATTATATTTTCGGGATATTTCATTCCTCTTCTACAGAGAATTTGCCTTTTCCCGGGATCGTCTGCCAAATTCGTCTCGTCATAGTTGACTAAATTTTCCGGCAGTATATCCTTAATTGACTCGGAAAGGTTCGTAAAATATTCCATAATTGTATCTACAGATACAGCAGCTCGAACCTTTTTTGCAGCAAGTCTCTTGGTTACATCCGTATTATGTCGTTTTAGAAGCGATTCTACCCAATCAGCTCCTGGCATGTTATTTCTAAATTTGTTAATGTGACCTCCACGGCGATCCAAAACATGTTTTGTAATCATTTGAAGATCCTGCATAGTGATTGGCATGCCCCAATCACTGCAAGTGGCTGCTGCATTTAAAATAGGTTTTTCTTCATCTATTGTGAAAAGGGGTTATCCCCCAGTCTTTTTATCTTTAAACCATGATATTTGTTGTATAATGTCCCATATGGGATACCATATTCCTTAGCAGCTTTATTTGCTGACCATTGATGGTCGACTACTTTTTCAAGGGCCTCCTCAAGTCTCTCATCTGAGAAATTACGATAAATTCTTGTTGAATGAAGTTACATAAGAGAGCCTGCAATAGAAATAACATTGTCAATAAAACTGAAAAAACTATATTTATTTACAAAAACACTAAACGGAAACGTATGCTTGAAATTACATTTAATAATAAACACTTTGGAAATGCTATCAATCTCGCCCCGAAACTTAATCAAACTCGTCCCGTATGCAAAACATGGCTGCCGCCAGCTTCTATTAAGCATACTACTTTCTATAAATTTGGGTAATAATAGTAAGATAATACAATCCCTTAATGTCAATTAAATCCTGCACTGAGAAGAAACCAATTCTTGGTCCACCTAGTTGTAAAACACACAAAAAGCACAAAAACAAGACACGTTCTTCAACTACAGACTAAAAATATTCACACATAAGCAAACAGCCAGAACATGGCTTGTAAACGTTCACAAACACTGTCAGTTTGGTGCTGCCACATCGCGGATGTTTATGAATTACCCATCGCCCCATTTGACTGTATTACCGTAGTGGTAACCGGGACCGACGGCTTTGACGTGCCTTCCGAGCACGGCCGGTCGCTGTTGTACCACTAAACCGGCCACCCATTCTTGTAGTTACCCGAGCCTACGTCGCTTAACTTTGGTGACCCTTTGACCGGCACCGGTAGCGTTTGGCTATGCTACCGGCTTGAACACTATCTTTAGGAAAAGTTTTTAATTAAAAAGGAAAACATCAATGCAGAACATATTACATTAAAGGAGTATTCAGTGTGATGATTGGGGACGACCTGCGGCATTCACAAGCTCGGAAATATAAACAACAATATCTGTTGTTGCTAATAGAAGAAGGTGAAGCAGAGAAAAGTTTGTGAGACTACTTCTGCACTGGCTCTTCATAGTGGAAATACTATTTGAGAATCATTTATAATTCACAATTAACAAACGCCTCAAAATATGATTTCTCTAAAACACTCTGAGGACCGCAAACAACAGCTAACTGGGCCGCAAGGCAGTATGAGTGCAACGTGTAATCGCATTAGTACGTTAGACAAACATTTCCAACTAAAAGTAGTTCAAATGAACTTTTCTTTCGTGATTACTTACTTTAAAAAATGGTATATCAAGTTGACGTTACGAAATGAGATAAAATAGTTTATTTAGCGGCTTCTAGGTGTACTTTAAAGTTCGTAGAAAAACATTTATGTTTTAAAATTGGCAGAAATTCACAATCAGTATTACTTACAGTAAAAAAAGTATTCTTTGTATTACAACGCATATACAGAACATTTTAAAGTATTACATGTTATAGAGAAAAATATGCTTTACGAATTTCTATGCAAGAACGAGAAGCCAAACTTTCTACGTCGCACTTATTCAAGATGTAACCTTAATATAAATTTTTGAAAATGTGATTTCAGGTCAAAGTTTTATTTAAGTTGGTGTAGGACACAAGAAAATTTATACCAATGCCTTCCCGTTTTAGAGAGAACACATTTCAAAAACATCTTATTTAGGTGTTTTTGCTGATTATAAGAAATCTTTTATAAAACACTCCAACGGGCTTTAAACTTGTGTATCTATCAACAATAACGATGCACTTCAAAACGTTTGCCGTTTATCATACAGTAAAATTTAAAAGTTACCTTTATTATGATTTCAAAAATATGATTGTTTCGAACATTTTGCACATTGTCCGACTCTTAGTTTTACTTCTCTTGTTTTGTTTTTAAATAGTGTTGCCAACAGAAAAATTTCAATGATTATAATTTTAATTTCTATGTAGTGAGGTATAAGAACAACCCAACTCTTATAAACTTAATGGTAGAAAATAGCAGAATAAAACAAATACAAAAATACACATACCTAGAAAGTACAATTAACAAACAATGGGATCATTCAGTAGAAATCAAATGCAGCATCGAGAAAACTAAATCAGCTTTTAGCAAATTTAGCCCAATAGCAAAGGTAGATCATATTAATATAGAAACAAAGATGCGTTTGGTAAGATGTTACGTGGTCTATGTGCTTCTTTACCGAGTGAAGTTGTGGACGTTAATGGAGGCATTTTGCTAAAAGATACAGTCCTTGGAGATGTGGATATATCGACCAATACTGACGATTTCATGGGTAGAACATGTTAGTAACAGGAGCTTCTTAGAGAGTTGAGGCGTATCTTACTAACTACCTGGTGTTGCAACAGCGGTGTCTTGCGGTATGCATTGCAGACATACTAACGTTGTGCAATACACCACCCGATCCCACCCTATCCCGAAAATTCCTACCTACCTTACTGGCATGGGGTGGGCCTGGCGTATCCAGGATTGACCCTCGAGTCGGCTCCATGTCAGATGTTGATGATGATGATGATGAATGAATAGAAATCTTAAATTAATGGAAACAATCTAAATACGAAAACTCGAATATCTTGGACATATTATGAGATATGAACTACTACAGCTCGTCCTACAAGGCAAGAGACGAATGGGAAGAAGGAGAATATCATGGTTGAAGAACGTAGTTTTAAGTAAACGAGCGTTAAAATGTTTAAAAGACCTCAACTACTTTAGTTTCGCCACCCATATACAAGGCCGTTTTAATAACTTCGTCGGTCCTATGCACTTGTATTTCTAGAAGCCTGTGAGTCATTTTGATGGTAATTTCATCATTGTTTTTAGCAAACGAGCAATTTTTAGTATTCTTCAATAACCACAGAGGGTAGAGAGGCAAATGTTTTGCCAAATGTTAACGCCGACGTGGCGACGCTAACTGCACTTTCTCTTATTTTGCTCGCGTCCTTCGTTCATTGCTGTTCATGAAAAATAAATAAAGAAAAGCCCTACGAAGTAATGCTTCAACTTAATATTATGAAACCTTGTCAGAATTCTACATTACCGAGTCACATGATTATTTTGACAGTTTTCTCATAGATGTCAACATAAATTTGATGTATTTGCTCATCCTCGCAGACACAATTTTTCACATAATTCTGGTTCGTTGTGCACAAAATTCTGTGTCGTATCGTACTAGCCTAACACAAAATCCTGGGTACATCACTGGTTCGCAATTATTATTATTTTTATCGTTCAAATATCTCAATAAATATGTTTAATTGAAAATTGGTCGCAGATTCTTATTTTGGAATTTTTTGTCATGTTTTGTTTATGTACCTATTGATTCAAGTGAAATACTGTAGGCCTTAAGAGGTTTGTAGGCCCTCGAAAGTTTCGTAGGGCCTAGGCTTCGTGCCTAACCGGCCTAATAAATAAAGCAGCTGATAATAAACAGGGACATAATAAATGAGGATCTTTTATAAAAGAGGCATTTTACCTTATAAAAGACAAAATAATTGGGTTTTGACTCTTTAGCACGGTGGAGTAAGTTGTTTAGATGGTAAAATTTGATTAATCGTATCTTGAGCTTGTTTAGCGGCCTTGGAATTGTGATATTACTAATGAAAATTGCATTAAAAATGTCCACAAATGTAACATCACTTAGGCAACACCTCTTACAGGAACAAAATTACCTAAATATATTGACCCTAGTAAACTACGCATGACAGGTTAATCTCATAAATCCTTGTTGTGTTTGTCTGTTGTTTGTACATTGAATTGAGCACCAGTACTTCGATAATGGGAAAGGAAGTACATATTATTTATTGATTTCAGTGGAAATAATCAGAACGCGCAAAATCAACACAATTATTCAAATTCGATAGAGTAACTAAAGAAACAAGAAGCATATACTGTGAATTCGGATTTGGTTTTCAAGAAATATATAATTCAGAGGAGTTTAATTACCCCAGTGGCTGTTATAATTCATGCCCCTAAGATAATGGAGATGTTTAGTTTATTATCTTAAAGATTAACATTATTTGGTGTACATATTACCAGTCAAGTAAATGATGAGTTGTGGGTTGCCTACACCACTGTCTATTTAAATCAGAATTTTTTTTACTAAATGCCAGGTATATACGGAATTGTAAATTTATGTACGCCTTGCTACGGAATGCAAAATTATCTAACACTTTTTCTCTGTTATAATTAATAAGCACGCCAGATGGATTTGAAAAATAGTTCACTCTGTATACAGACAAGCATTGGCATACAAAATAGTCTATACTAAAGACTCCAGTTCGGCAGCTTAGTTTTAAATATATTTACTCGTTATCTCAGAAAATAGAATAGCCAGGTAAAATTCGTCAGGCGTCAGATATAGATAAAGAGGTAAGAAGGTCATAAGCTGTTCTCCTCACTGCGTTTCAGAAAGTAAGAATTGTAATGGGGTAAGTGTTACGAGTTGCCTGCATTAATTTCTAAAAGGCGCAAACAAGAAATCCGTCATCTGTCCTAAGGGGCCTTATGGACGACGTACCCCTTACGTGAAAACAACTGAAATTAGTATTACCTGGATATTTTAGGTTTTTTTGGTAATTATCTTTCAGGGGTCGACTTTATTTGCTACGATTTTAATATTTATAAAAATGTTTTCTGTTTTTGGTTACGAAACTAACTCTTTTTTTACTTTTCTCTGGATGTAAACAACATTCCAATATCAAATTTGGCATACTTGGTTTCCACACGCTCAACTAGGCTATGACATAATTTGGTACTTCTACTTCACTTGTGAACGATCAAGAAATAAAAATAAGCCTGTGAAGAATTAACAGTTCTGATATTTATCTGTATAATCCCGTAAGACTTCACTGAGAATAACATAATGAGAGTCTCGCTATTGAAAAACATTAGTAAGTATTTGTCAAACTGGTGGCCTAGCTACCAATTTTTAAATAAACCCTACTGTTGCAGCATCTATGTTCAAACGCTTTAAACTCAGATTTGAAATTAGTACTACTTGGCTATTTTAGATTTTTTAAAGAATTATCTTTTGGGAGCCGATTGTATTTGATACGAATATATTTTTTTTAACGTTTTCTGATTTTTGTTACGAAAGTAACTCTTTTCTTCTACTTTTCTCTGAATGTAAATATCATTTCAATTTTAAATTTGACATACTTGGTTTCCACACGCTCAACTAGGCTATGACATAATTTGGTACTTCTACTTCACTTGTGAACGATCAAGAAATAAAAATAAGCCTGTGAAGAATTAACAGTTCTGATATTTATCTGTATAATCCCGTAAGACTTCACTGAGAATAACATAATGAGAGTCTCGCTATTGAAAAACATTAGTAAGTATTTGTCAAACTGGTGGCCTAGCTACCAATTTTTAAATAAACCCTACTGTTGCAGCATCTATGTTCAAACGCTTTAAACTCAGATTTGAAATTAGTACTACTTGGCTATTTTAGATTTTTTAAAGAATTATCTTTTGGGAGCCGATTGTATTTGATACGAATATATTTTTTTTAACGTTTTCTGATTTTTGTTACGAAAGTAACTCTTTTCTTCTACTTTTCTCTGAATGTAAATATCATTTCAATTTTAAATTTGACATACTTGGTTTCCACACGCTCAACTAGGCTATGACATAATTTGGTACTTCTACTTCACTTGTGAACGATCAAGAAATAAAAATAAGCCTGTGAAGAATTAACAGTTCTGATATTTATCTGTATAATCCCGTAAGACTTCACTGAGAATAACATAATGAGAGTCTCGCTATTGAAAAACATTAGTAAGTATTTGTCAAACTGGTGGCCTAGCTACCAATTTTTAAATAAACCCTACTGTTGCAGCATCTATGTTCAAACGCTTTAAACTCAGATTTGAAATTAGTACTACTTGGCTATTTTAGATTTTTTAAAGAATTATCTTTTGGGAGCCGATTGTATTTGATACGAATATATTTTTTTTAACGTTTTCTGATTTTTGTTACGAAAGTAACTCTTTTCTTCTACTTTTCTCTGAATGTAAATATCATTTCAATTTTAAATTTGACATACTTGGTTTCCACACGCTCAACTAGGGTATGATATAATTTGGTGCATCAACGTCACTTGTAAGCGCCCTTATTATTTAAAAAATAAAGCAAGTAAAATAAATAATCAAATATAAATGTTACCATTTTGGTAATCAGTTTAGTTATAAGTTAGTGTTTAGCAATACAAAATCTTTGCTGTTTGTAATTTTGGAAGCCGTTGTAACTCTACGTTTTAAACTGGAGTGATTTTTGGATCTTAAATATTCAAAATAAATAGATAGCTGCATGTATGACAAACGGATTGTCATTAAAAAAAAACTTTTGCAAGTTTCAAACACGACAATAATGACTTTTGGTATATACTATATTTAATTTTGAAATTACAATATCTGATCAAGGGTAACTAAATGCGTGCATCCGTTTATGTTGAAGTTGGGCAGCGTTGACAAATTAGAAAACTTTCAATATCTAATAATTTAAAAACTCATCGTCTAAGACCAAATTGGTGTTAGAGTTTTTGGCTTGGTTTTGAAGTGCGTAATGTAAATATTATCCGCCATTTTTAACACAGCCTGTATGTAACATATACACCGTGGTTTAAAAATATTCTAATATGCAGGGTTGAGCAGGGTAATAATGCAACGATATTAAAATTTAAAAAAAATATATATACATATGTATATATAAAATTCGTAAACATACCATTTTTCCATTGAATGATGTATTTTTGTGCTCTTCCGTTTGATAGGTAATTTTTTCCAATGTACGGCATTTTTCGTATTAAGAAAAATGAAAACCCCGATTCACATTTTATCTGGAATTGAGGTAAATGTGAAATAGTACCAGGAAAAACGGAAACGTGACTTTAAAAGCTATACCTGCTGTCCAAGTGCAATTTAAAGGGTAAAAATGAAAAGAACGGCAAAAAATTAATCAAAACCATATATAGCGCATATATTTTTAAAATACATTCTTGAACAAATATAAGAGTAGAGAAGTGCCTGGAACTCCTGATGCATATTTTAGTTCTTTCGAAATAAATACGTTTTTCTATTCCGTTTTTTTCTAAATAGCAACTTCAAATGATATGGGATGTTTTTTCTATGTCCTGAAGTGCCGCTTCAACACTGTCTGACTGGCGTTTCATATATTCCCTTTTTTTATTATTAATTATTTTTAATAACTACTGTTGTTTTATGTTTGACTGAATATACGTTTTTCTTCACTTATTTATTGCACGTATAAATAATTTTAAACAATAGTGAATTACATTTGAAGTTATTGTTCAAAATTATGTTGAAAATTTTGTACAAAATTTTGAACATAATTTTGTACAAAATTCTGATAAACACATATTACACGGCACAGAAATTTGTACAAAATTCTGTTTGTGAGCATGCACAAATAGGTGCAAATTACGTTGACATCTGTGAGAAAACTGTCAAAATAATCATTTTAAAGTAGATAAGGTAGAAATCTATCAAGGTTTAATAATATCTAATAGTTAACTTTTGTTTACATAATCTCGAATGTTGTTTATCTTTTCGTGGTTTGTATTATTTTTGCATTTTCGGGAAAATGTTCTTGTTTATAAGTTATATTAAGTTTGTGCAGGATGGCTAGCGTTGAGAGATTGTAGGTGGTACACGTGGTAAAACATTTACATCATTGCCCTCTGTGATCATTGATGAACACTAGAAAGTGCTCGTTTGCGCATCGATTTAAAGTTGTTTCTGAACAAAATTCTGTGGACTTTAGTTCGAGCTACAGAATTTTGTACAAAATTTTGAACAAAATTTTCCTGTATGACACGGCACAGAATTTTGTAAAAACACTTTGAACAACATTTTGTACAAAATTCTGTGCCGTGTCATACAGGCCTAATACATTATTTCATCATTTTCCTTTTAACTCTGTTTAAATAGAGACATCTTGCATCACTTAGTTTGGGCAATGCATACGCTTCGATATGTTGTAATTTTCATTATCTTTAGATCGACATGAGTATAAAATACTGAATAATAATGATCTTTTACGCAAATATTTAGTTGGTTTTGTATTTGACAAAAATAATGGGGATTTCATTAAATCAGGAACAGCTGAACTAAAGATTTATCATTGAGTTCTGTAAATAGGGGTAGAACTAATGAACAATATCAATTTCTATGTATTTAAGACAGTGAGTTCTGTAAATAGGGGTAGATCTAATGAACAATATCAATTTCTATGTATTTAAGACAGATAAAGCGTGTTACGGGCCAAAAGAGCGTTTTCGTCGACCCCGCAACAGGAAAACTCAGAGGAGTAGGGGTGGTTCACGAGAAACGCTTACAGGAGGGAAATCGTACCTACTTGCGTATAGAGCAGGTCAAAATTAGCGGGCGCCACCTTCCAAATCACAGCTGATTGCAGATTCTCGTGAAAGAGAAGCCAGCAGCTTACGAGAATCGGACTCACCTTTATTGTGCCTCCTCCTGTATATAAAGCTTACAAAGTTCATGCACAATACAATACAATAAAACTACACAGAAATAAAAGATATGCCGAATGTTAAGGCAAATATAATTCTATTGCTGGAAAGTGGTAACACACGGTGGAGAGATCCGTTCGGGAGTTTCAGTAGGGTGGTCGCGTCTAGCAGAGCTCCGCTAAATACCTGCAAATAAGTTTATTAAATCTATTAAAGTTATTTAGTGGATCCGTAGGGCACTTTCCCGCGATTTGTTTAGATTATTTCGGGGAGGAAATCGCCAAGTGAAGTGAGAGTGCATACTATAAAAACAATCAACCGTGCCGTGATCAACTGTTTAATCGGCGGAGCGATCAACCAGCGGAAAAGACCGAGGGAGGAGGATGTAGAGAAAGATAAGTGAAAGTATTGTAGTCTAGTCGGATGTAATGTAGATATAATTAAATCTAACGGGAGATATTATAACAAATGTATGATAGCGCATGAAAGTTTAGCACAAGGGCTTCACGGGACGGGAGAGCAGGTAGGAACCTTTGACCAATAAAATGGGCCGACAAGAACGTCGTCTCAACTAGAAACCGAATTCTGGGAATACGCCCATAAATCTCAATCGAGGATAATAGGGCGACTAGGGCAAATTTTAACACATGCCAGATGGTAAAAATTTGACTTTTGTAATGCATTGCGTGTAAATCTGCAGCATTTCATTGTGAATCAGACAGCAATACCATGATTTTATGAGGGTATCCACAATTATAGATTATGCAAATAAGAAGTAGGAATATTGAAAACTTTGGTATTTCTATTAAAATATCTTCATTTCAATATCAATTTTAAATATAGTTGTGAGTATTCCAGCGTATTGCAGGTTTATTATTAAAATCAATGTAAACATTGGCAATATTATTACTTTTGTGTGACTCACATAGATGCTGGAGATTGCCAATACTAATGGGGGCTAATGGGCCCTATGCATATTTTGGAAAACGAATATTAGGCGCAACGCTGGGGCGGGGTCCGGGGAGGCGACTCCCTCTACGGGGAAGGAAAAAATTTTAAAAATTGACAGTTTGAAGTAACATTTTAATGCAAAAAAAGCGTTTCTACGTGTTCAAAATTTAAGTCCATTGATTTTTGTCGACATACCTACACGTAAAATAATAGTCTCGCTATTGTTTTTTAAATCTAGTTTTATTATCAAATATCAAATTACACAAAGATGCGTAAATACGTAAATAATAACAATTTTAATTAAATCGAGATCCGAGCTTGACGTGATGCACAAATTTTTTAACTCTGGGCGGAATATTGGAGAGACACACTCTCATTTCTTCTTCGATTGTTTGCAAACGTTCTCTTTTATTATTTTTGATGGATGTAAGAGCCGAAAATCCAAAATCACACAAATATGAAGTCGAGATTAGCAACAATATTGTGAGAGCTCTTTTAGCTAATTGAGGACACTCTGGTTTGTGTGTATCCAAAATTCATTAATATTCAATTCCTTATACTTCAGTTTTAAATTGCCATCATTCTTTAAATCAATTAGCGCTTCTTGCTCTTCAAGATTTAGCTTTACTTCATTAAGAATATTCCCTTCCTTGCCTGCATAATTGTATGTACCGTATTCAATATTTCAAATATGTCTATCAAGTATGCTAATTTGCTGCACCGATCACGACTAGCAAGCAGGCAACAAAATTCTTCTTTATCTTCCGTATTAAAAAATAAATTCATTTCATGTCTCAATTGAATTACACGTGATAACACTCTTCCACGTGATAGCCATCTGGATTCTGGGTGCAGTAGCAGATTAACGTATTTTGCCCCAACCCCTTCACACAAAGTGGTCTGCTTTTTACGAAGGTTACCATTTTTACTACTACAACCAGTACAGATTTTAAATCGCTGTTTAGGGTTTTCCTATAAAGACTTCACGGTGAATAAAATAATGTGATGTTATAATATTGATGTTACGTTCTTTACGTTTACGTTCTCTAATCCCCTTTAACCCCTTTAACCCCTTTATCGAACCGACCAAGGAGGGCGCACCATCTGTACAAATTCCGATATATGATTCCCACTTTAACTCATGCATCTCTAGATAGCAATTTACTGTATTAAATATATCTCGGCCTGTAGTAGTTTTTCTCCAGCGCCTTACAACGCAAAAATTCATTCACTATTTTTTCATTGCGGATAAATCGAATGAAAACAAGAAGCTGGGCTATATTGGCTATATCTGTTAACTCATCATTTCGGTTTTGGGAAGTCCTTATCCCCGCACAAGGTGAATCCCAAATTTAAATAACTGTTTAAATATAGGCGCACCTTCTTCTTAGCATTTGGAACAGCGTGGTTTGAAGATTGTGAAGATGGAGCAGTTACTTCTCCACTTGAAGTTTCCCTATTTTCACTCAAGCAGTCATCTTGATTTAAACTTTTCTCATACTCATCTGTAGAATCTTTATGTTGTTTTTTCTTAATGAGAAATTTGTCCATTCCTAAAAATAAGCAAATAAATAAATATTATTTTGGGCCCAAGAGTACTATAAGGTACCCGCCTTTTGGTCGATGATCAATCACTTAGGGGTAAACCTTCCAGACTCATTAGCAAAACCGGAGACAGTAAATCAGAGAATAACCAAAGCACACCAAGCCACACACATGATTCTCCCGCTCCTCCAACACAAACTACCAAACGGAACAAAGAAGATAATATACAACTCCATTATAGCCACAACTGCTCTACACGGATTGAAAACCACCGCAATCACGAAAGCCAACAGAATGGCCCTTCGGAGGATGGAAAAGAAAATACTCAAACTATTTCAACTAACCACAGGCGAAGAAAACATGTCGATGGCACAAGAAATTCTAGAAGGGAAAACAATAACGAAACGGTTCACATCAAGAATCAAATACTGGGCACATATCATGAAAAGAAGATCGGAAGACCATGCTATACGTGGAATACATACAATTGAATGAAGAAGAACAGGCTAACGGAGAAGAAGAAGAAGACAGGGAGTGAGGAAGGGGAAAACCAAGGAGAAGAAACGAAACAGGTACCAGGGGAAAGGAAACAATGGATGTCTAGCGGTCAACTGCAGAGGGGAAGGTTAGGGAAAAGAAGGAAGTACGATCCAGAATCGAGCTTCCAACTAAGTGGTAAACCAGTTGTAATCAGTGCGGTAAATATTCAGTAGTTAATTAGTCATTAGGAAACAAAGATAGGAGCAATCTGTTACCTTAAAACAGTAGATAGATAAGAAACACGAACAATGTAAAACTTGATACCAAAGCTATTAGGTTCAAAGGCATAATCGCATAACGGACAGTGTAAATAAGTTTGAGAGTAAATATTAAGAAGTTTATTAGTTATAAGGAAACTAAGATATGTGCAATCTGTAACCTTAGAACAATAGCTAGATGTGAAATATGAACAATGTGAAACTTTGATACCAAAGTTGTTAGGCTCAAATGCATAATCGCATAACGGACAGTTTAAATAAGTTTGGGAGTAAATATTAAGTAGGTTGTTAGTTAGTAGAAAACTAAGAGATGTGCAATCAGTAACCTTAGAACAATAGCTAGATGTGAAATATGAACAATGTGAAACTTTGGTACCAAAGTTTATTGGGGTCAAATGCATAATCGCATCACGGGCAGTTTAAATAAGTTTGGGAGTAAATATTAAGTAGTTCTAAGTCATTAGGAAACTAAGAGATGTGCAATCAGTAACCTTAGAGCAATAGATCGATGTGAAATAAGAACAATGTGAAACTTTGAAACCAAAGTTTATTAGGCTCAAACGCATAATGGCATAACGGTTTCGGCTACGTACTCAACACCCATTGATACGTAGTTTACTAACTACCCGGTGTTGCAGCAACGGTGTCTTGCAGTATGCATTGCAGACATGCTAACGTTCTGCAATGCCCCACCCGATCCCACCCTATCCCGTAAATTCCTACCCGCCTACTGGCATGGGGTGGGCCTGGCGTATCCAGGATTGACCCTCGAGTCGGCTCCATGTCAGATGATGATGATGATGATGATGATGAATTTTACATACACGTAGAAATACTTGATTATTACAAGATAACTTGATGCTCAATCTTATTACAATTAATTATTTGCATTTTAACTATTTTAGTCAATACTTTTATAGTTTCCAACTACCGCTTCGATCAGATTTTCGGGCATTTCCGTGGTACCTACTATATGTGACATCTTTTAAATAACCAACTTTTATGTAGGATCAGTAAAATATTTACTATTATTATATTATTATATTAACGTAGAAAGACACATGTTATTCGTGGTATTAATTTGTTATCGAAAATAAAAACCTTGAAGAGGCTTGATAGGGGCTATTCTGAAAAACAGCAAGATTAATCTAACTGCTCTGTATAAATACCAAAATAAAAAACGCATTTCAAAATTATGTTCTACGTTGTAAATTTTAAAAACAGAAGTTATATAACACAGATATTTTGGCTAATATACCTTTACCACTAGCTGAAATTTTATATATAAAAAGCAGTATGTTAAATAATTATCCTTTGGCAATAATTACAATATTAAAATATCTAACATTAGATAGAACTCTCTAGTTTTAATAACCTTGGCCACGCCTATCCCTACTGATGTTTTTAACTAAATTGTGTGATAAGTAGTATAATAGTAATAGTAATAATAGTATAATAAAAAAATACTATATAAGTGAGTTTTAATAAACCTGCGAAATAGAACCGGTAAGTCTTGACACCTTATAAATAAATTCTCAACATCTTCACCTAATATGTGAACAAGTAGTTCAAGAATATCGTATTTTAATTAATTAACAGAATTTAGTCGGATAATTTCTGTATATCAAATTTAATGTTCTTAATTTAAGATTCAAGTGTTTTGAACCTTAAAAATTTAATAAACGCTCTTACGGCGATAAATTCATATTTTAATAAAAAATTACACTGTTAAACAGAAGAACACTTGATCTTGTTTTTCCACGTTTTTCGACTATTTGTTGTATTGTAAATAATTTATTTCTTAAATTTACTGTAACCTTTAGAAATCATAAAAATATTTGCTGTATCTACAAAGAGGAGTAAGAAAATGTAGCACACCGTTCCGAGATAGCAGATACCACATTAAGCAACTACAAATTAGATTTGGTTTGCGACTCACGGCAATTTAGGTGTTTCTTTGTATCCGTGTAGCTAATTATATCGCTAAAATGGTAACATTTTATTAACACGTCAGTGAGACGAACGCTAAAAGCACTTTGTTCGAAGGTAAATTGTACTTTTAGAAGAAAAAGGAAGTTTTTCTAATGCATGATCTTTAGTATTTTTTGACAAAATCTCTACAAGAGGTTTTATGAGTAAAAGTTAATGTTGCAACATAGAATATTGACAACATCACAACTAGAGGAAGAGGTACTTCGTCAAGTTGACGAAAATGCTTCCACAAGTACAAGAAAAGTTGCGGCGTGGTTACATGTAAGCGACACATCCACACGGAAAATTTTGAAAATTTACCAGCTCTACCCGTGTCGTATTCAACGTGTGCAAGCCTTGTTGCCACAATATTTCCCTCAGTGTTTCGGTTTCTGTCAATGTCGAAGTAGTCGCTCAAAACCCAAATTTTTTGGCTAAAATACTGTGCACAGACTAGTTTTTTTGGAGGGATACGATTATGAACTCTCATAACAACCCCACAGGTGGGGCTAAAGAAAATCCGCATTCCTTAACGAAAATCCGATTCCAGCATCAATTTGCTCCCTATGTATGGGCTGGTATTATTTCAGATAATCACCGCAAGGGAGTATTTGAATACTAATTATCCTCATTACTGGATAGTTCGTGTTGGACATGCTATGAGAAGACATAATGAAAAAAAGAAGTAAGAATGAATGAAATAAAAAAGATATTATGTATTGTAGTTTTGATTTATTTCTCAGTTAAAAAATAATGTTTTGGAAATATACAGCTCTTTGTATTTCCAAAATAAATCATTTTGGGGGAAAATTTTATTCTTCATTTTTGTCTTAAAATCGGTCAAAGAATCGCCCACTGAAATTTTCGACATTACGTAGGAAAAACCTTATATAGACTAGGTACTTTCCCTTTCTATGTTGTTCTATTTAAACAAAATCAAAATTTTCATAAACCAAGAACGCATAAGAAAACCATAAATAAACATTTACTATAGCCATTTTCGTATGAACGGTTTCATGGTTTCACTAGAGCGTCCTACACTGAATTCTTCATAACCAAAACATTTTCAACAGGATGGTGCACCCGTATATAATGATATTTTGGAGAGTGAATATTTAAATAATCCACTTTGCAACGGTAAACAAGAATCCTGGACCCTACTCAGAAGCTCCCGACATAACATAATTAAACTTTTTACAAACATACTTGTTACATGATTGTAGATTTAAGAATTTTCAATAATCCTCAATGGCTATGGGCTGGTTGCTGTAGCTCGAAGTTTACCGTGACCAACAAGCCCCTTGTCGGTCAGATTGTTTTCAAAATGTATGCACCCTGCACTAATGTACACACTTTTTGATATTAAGTAGTGATTTATTTATCACTAATAAATTATAATTTTTCGATTAGATTAAGTACGCAACGGCGCTATCAATGCTGCCGCTGTGCTTGCTGATTTCGAACTTCTTTTAGTGACAAGGGTTTCTTTCTCACATTATCATTAAAAATCCTCAAACCCCGCAGCCCTCAGCGGGAACAAAAACATGCAGTAGGAAAGGGCGCCAAAATCGCAGCCTTTTCCAAATACATACTAATACTAATTCATCAAGTCTTATATGAGATTAATATAAGCCGAGTAGTTCATAGGTTGAGCATCGAGAGGAACTCTCAGAATACTTCGAGGGAAACTATTTCGAATAATACTTGTCCTAGTTCTAGTTACTAGAACTACTGTTAATTATTTTGATTCAGGCAATTCTGATTTTGATTAAATACGACAACATGAAAAGTCGAATATCTTGGTTACTAGTCATTTTACTATACATATGTATAACTCTTTATACTAAAATTAGTTCCTCTTCAAAAATGCTGTGCTTTGTTTAAAACTCAAAAGTTGTTACTCTATTTCCGATTGTGTATGGTGTGTTGTTTAGTATATTTGTAACTAACATAACAACACTACAAAACAACAAACCAGTGGATAAATATAAGGCTTAGGTTTCGTAGTTAATTCTTTTAACACTAACTTTAAGTCATTGAAATTTAAAAAGCCATAGAATGATGAAATTTCAATGAGGATACATGGCAAGACGAAAAAGAATGACGTTCGGGGTGCGATAGACGGCCTATGTAAAATGTGTAAAAAAGTCGTTAATATATTCAAAATATATGTTAGATTCGGATATTCAGATAAGTCAACTTAACTTTCTCTTCATCGAAAATTCGTT
This sequence comes from Limonius californicus, assembly GCA_014611495.1. Taxonomy (NCBI): domain Eukaryota; kingdom Metazoa; phylum Arthropoda; class Insecta; order Coleoptera; family Elateridae; genus Limonius; species Limonius californicus. The sequence goes on along the minus strand of JABXWE010001286.1, from coordinate 4,344 downwards.
CGTTTTATATTCAGACTAAAATCAGACATTAACCATTTTAACTACTTTATATTTTCGATTGAAAATTTTTCCCCTGTACTTTTCAAGAGTATGGTTTAGATGGATGCCATATAGGTAAATATTAGAACTTGAACAACGGTCCATCAGCTATATAGTCCGTTTATACTCGCCAATTTATCTGAAATGCCTTTCCTATGCATAAAGTTGTGTGAGGAAATGTTACTTCCTCTAATCAATTAGTATTGAAGCAAATTCCAACAATGATTTCCAGGAACTGCTTATAAAATTAAACCTTTGAATCTACAATCAAATTTTCGCACCGCCCACAGCGTTGAAAATGGATTTTAGCAAGACAGCTGATAATATTTGTCCTTAACAGTTAGTAAACAAATTATACCGCTTGAATATTTGTTGATACTATCAGCAGCCAGGTTTGAATGAATATTTTTTTAATAAAATTGATAAAATTAGAGATATGACAGGACCAGGATACAAAATGATTAAATCTAGTACATAGCACCGGAAAAATATTTAATTGAATTTGTTATACTAATTAAATCTTACATCTTAAATGAACAGGGGATATTCGATTATACTTTATAAAATATTAAGATATATTACATAACCAAAAGGTATCGAATCTGTTATATCATGTAAACATTCTAAATTACAGCTATTCTTTATTTATATTTTATAATACAGGAAAGTATAATTTTCATCAAAATGCGATTATATTAATGTTTCTCTTCATCTCCTAAACGAAATAAAATTTTGGAAAAATGCATTGAAGGGTCGATTTAAATTTCTAAACAACAGCATAAGTTAGCAATAATGTTTGGTACTATTTTGTTCTCTAAAGCGAAGTTTTAACAGAGAGTGACATAACGATTCTTTAATCTAACTTTCTCAAAGATTTTCCAGGACATTCAAAACATAATATTGTAATACCCAGATAAATTATTTACAATAAATAATTGTAAATCGATCAAACTTAAAATACCTATTCTTCTTCCAGTAAATACTAAATACATTTTAAACATTTGCAAATAAAGTTTTCTAGATTGATATGGTTGGGAAAAAACTGAAATGAATAACATGCAAAAACCGCACACTTTGTTAATAGAAAAGAGCGCTTTGTTCTAATCACAATTAAATTTAGATAATTGTAAGGTATGATATAGACAATGAGTTTGTTATTGTTTGACACGGCATATTATTCATGTTATGAATGGCTAAGACCTCATTGATTTTATTACTTAATAAAGTACTAGTTCTGAATCCAGAGCACTGTTTAAAATAATTTTTTTATAAATGCATGCCTATGGTGTTTCAATGTTTTTATATGGAAACTTTGCCAACAATAAAATGCTTATTTTTGCTATTTAATGACTTATACAGTACAATCGAAGATGATTATACGTGTAAGGGCCCTTCACACTGATTTTTTTCTTGACCGCTTACTACTTAATGCGTCCTTAACTAGTTCTACTGGGGTGCAATGATATTTCAAACCATGCGGGAAAATTACAAATTAATGGCGTCCTTGTTATTAAAAATGTTCGTTTAGCATTTTTTTACGTAAATAATTACTTTTAAACTGTTTTCTTGTTGTATGTTACGATCTATATTCTACGTACCGTAACTGTCATATTATAAAAGTCAATTTTTTACAATTACTGTTTAAATGATTAAAAACACATTTTTCATCAGATTTCTGGATACAATAATTGCTTACTTTAAGTTTGAGTTTGTCGAGCTACATCGTTGCCTAAACAAACATTAACCCTGTGATTAATATTTTCAGAAATAGTTACCAACTATCTCGGTATAAATTCATTCGTTCACTATGACTGACCTGTTACTCCTCATTAGGGTGTAAACGTAAAGCCATTAAGTCGGGCGATTGTGGTGGGCAAGGATATCTTCTTATTATTCTGTATAAAAATCTCTTAGAAAATTCAAAGTTGTATTTGCTGTGTGAGCTTTTGCACTCTCTTCCTGTAATCACCTAAACTGTAATTCATCATCGTGCAGTTGATCAAGAAACGGTCTTAAAAACAATTAACCTATTATTCTTCTACTCGACGTCGCTTTCCAGTTTCGAATTTTAAAGGTCTCCTGATGATATGGGGATGGGGATTTTCGACTGACCACGTATCATAGGTTTGGGAGTTTGCCTAGCTACCAAAACTGAACCAAACTTTATCGCCGAAAATTGTCACATCTAAAATGTCACCATCGTGGAAGTTTTCTTAAACCATATACAGTATTGTCGATACTTATCAAAATCTGATACTTTGTATGGGTGCATATGGAATACTTTTTTGCAAGCCTTCTGCCGTATGAAAGGCAATATAAATGTTCAGTAACTCAGTTACAAAAAACATTATATTCACTGTCCGTTTGAGAATACAAACAACGTAATGATTTGTTGATACTTGCATCCATCCAGTGTTGAATATCCTATACATTGTACCGTAAGCACAGCCTTTAAATTTTCATTTAAAGACACTACCTGTTTCTTAGTACCGTTTATCAATGCGATGTTATATATGCTGACTGAAACGTTCATAATGGTTGTTTCCTTGAGTAATTCTTCTTGTAATTGATTGAAACAAGAAGGGTAGGAAGACTGGTAAACACAATTTTGACGATATTCCGATCGAAAGTAAGCTTTCAAAATAAATGCATCCTGCTCTACTGTGAACACCATATTAACCTAAAACTACACACAATTGGTATTCTTATTCAAAACAAAACTGTGTAGTTTGATTTCCTTAACAAATAGAGTGTCCTACTACGACCTTTCAGGAAAAAACCTGTTATTACGTTAAGATTACAAAAACAGAAACAAGGATCACACGAAATGATCAATCTGGGAATATAAATATTGTTAAAGCACAGATTCGCGGACAAAACGGAACGCCCGGCTGGACATGTTCAAGCAGTTATCTTTAATATTAAGAGAAAATTACTATTAGCTGTTACATAACTTTTATTTTTAAATATAAAATATTAATTATTTCTTAACATTTTAAAATAACAATAAAAATTTTCTAAACTGCAAGGACTGCTAGAATAAAATAAGCTAGGATGTGTTCAAAAATACAGTACACAAAACACATATAAGAATACTCGTCGTGGCCATGAAATTTCATGAATATATTACGGCAATATACCGTGCAAACCAACTTATCATAAAAACATTAAAAACACTTCGGACCTAGTGATTAACTAAAGCCACAAAAAGTTGGTCAACACGTCTAATCAAAACACTCAAGATATCTGTTTCGTCCACGTTTGTGTAGTGATCTGTTTACATTTTATTTTTATTTAGAGAATGTTAATAGACAATATACGGATGCACTACCAAAGCTTACACTTTGTTACTGTGATACCCAACAAATTACCTATTATTCGCAAAACACAAAAGTGCTACAAAGAGCATTTTAAAATGTCTTTGTTTGTTAAGAAATCTTAGGTTGTAACACATTGTATTAAGAAAATCTATCAATTATACTAATCAAGAAACTATTTCCTCATATTTTTATCACATTTATAAACTTCCATGATTTAAATATGCTTACATACTTCTTGTTCCTGTTTTATGTAAATTAAGAAGACGCAAAATAAAGATGCTCTTATATTAGATAATACTTTATATATAGGGATGGTTCAACAATTATTGTCCCTAATATAGAAGGTATTGACATAGATACGAATAATTGTTTTTCAAGAAACGTCAGTTATTGACATTAATATAGTTGTAGTTGCAGGTGTTATACATTTAATGTTACTGTAGTGCTGGTGATTTTGTTGAAATGGAAACATTCCAGACAAGGGCTGTGATAAAATACCTTTCCAAGAAGGGTTTATCACCGCAGGTAATTTATAACGACATGTCCGGAGTGTTGGGTGATTCTACACCGTCGTATAAATTAATGAATAATTGTACCGGGATTTCAAATTAGGAAGGAAGTCATGTCATCCGGTGCTGTACCACCAAAAACTGTTGTCACTCAAGAAAATATTGATTTGACCATGATGTGGTACTGATCTGAGAATTATGGGCAAATATATTGCTTAGACATGTGGCTTTTCCATTGAAAGCGTTGAGAAAATTGTCCAGGACCAGTTGGGTCTGAAAAAAGTCTGCACGATGGATTCCGAATATGTTACCACCTCATCAGAAGCGAGCCAGGTTTCTCACTGCTGCAAGCAATTTGAGATTAATGGACACGGGTTTGGATAGATTTTTGGAAAGATTTGTAATTGTTAATGAAACCCGAGTTTATCAGTTTGATTCAGAGTCAAAAACGGTGAAATACGGAATAGCGGCATCGT
>JABXWE010001283.1:0-68170 GCA_014611495.1 Limonius californicus | reverse complement strand
GAAAATTACGGAGTTCTTCAAAAAACATATCGATAGCCCCTTGCGAGGTCTATCGACATATGAAATTAAAAAAAATTCCTTGGAGCAGTTTTTGAGAAATAATTTTTTGAAAATTTCCAAAATTTTGAAAATTCGTAATTTAGGCCCCTTATAATTTTTCACAAAACTTTTTATATCACCTCATTTTACCCTTCATATACTATTCAGAAAATAAAAATCATTTGAATCGATTCATCCGTTTTCGAGTAATTGGGCGTTAAACTCAAAAATTTCAAAAAATCATAGCGCCCTTCAGTTTAAAGCTAGCGAGTTCGGCAAAAAACTAACAGATTTGTCTTATGACCCTCTATCGTTATCCGCGATAAAAGTTTCAAAATTGTAATCAAGAAAAAAGTGATACCAAAAAAACATGCGTAACTTCCGCTTCCGGTTTCGGATTTTTTTGAAAAGCTTATTTTTTCGATGAATTTTCGATACACACCCGCATTCCAAAGCGCATCAAAATCGGAGCAATACTTTCGGCTGTAGGAGCGTCACATACATACGTACGTACATACGTACGTACGTACGTACCCACCCACAGACAGACATTTTTTAAAAACCACTTTTTTGGGTTCCTAGAGACCCAAAACGGATATATCCGTTAAAATCTCGATTTCGAAAATTTTCATGATTTCAATACTTACCCTATACCTATAAGGTATGGGAAAGTAAAAAATGACTTGGGTTTTACTGGTCTAGATGGAAGAGGAACTATTTCCTAAATACAGGAGTCACTACACTCGGAAAGACAACCCTAACAAACAATATTTACCGTGTTATTTAAATTTAACAATAATGTATAAGTGCTATGTAGAATTTTGTGCCGAGAAACAACGACAACCTGTAAAAGACTGGCTCTGTCGTTTAATATTTAATTTCATCAGCCAGACACCGGCACGTCCAATAGATGTGATAAATTTGCAGTAACTTTGAAAGCTACTAATGTCGAACAGAAAAAGAAAGAAATAAGGACAGAACAAGAAGTACATCACAGGTGAGCGGAGAAAGCAGTCAATGAAAAAAGGAAAGCCAAGGATTTAGCAAAACAATCCGAGAACAAAACAGTTGCTATATGTTTTGATCTTCAGAAGACATTGCCTACACCGTGTGTAACGACTAACAAAGTTTACTATATGCCAGTCCTTTGGGCATACAATTTTGGAATTCATGATCTTGCTAATAATAAAGCTGACATGTACGTATGGGATGAAAGCACTACTTCAAGGGGTTCCTCAGAGGTCGCCTCTTCTTTGCTGAAATTTGTGAAACAACTGCCTAGCTGTAAAAAGCACATCATAGCATTTAGCGATTCTTGGGGTGGGCAGAACAGAAATAAAAATATTGTTTTGGATGTACATTGCAAAAACTACATGCATAGAGATTATTGACCATAAGTTTTTAGAACCAGGCCACACATTATGGAATGCGACGAAGACTTTGGCATTATATAAAAACATAAACGGCATGTTCCATATGTTTTTGTTCCAGATGAATGGATAAAAGCTATCGACGCCACTTGCAAAACATTTACAGTGCACAAAATGAAAACGGAAGACTTTTATGCTTTTTCTGAAATAGATGGTGTAACGGTAACTATAAATATATAACTAACAAAGATAGTGCAAAAAAAATAGTAGTTGGTTAAAAATAAAATGGATTAGAATAGAAAAAGATAAACCCTTCACAATGAAATATAAGGAAAGTTTGGATGAAGATTTAGATTTCTTTGAAGCAGATTGTTCAACCAAGACAGTAGGTAGACCATCATCTTTAACACTGAGACCACTATATTATTTGCCTCCCAAAATTAAATACTTAAAATGGCAATATTTGATAGACTTACTTAAATTTGTACCGCCCGTGTACCACAGGTTTATAAAAAATTACCTCATGAAGACCCACCTAAAAAGAAAAAACAGAAAGCAAAAAAGAAGGCGAACGAATACACATCTGTAGAAGGCGTAAATAACGTAGCCGATATTGATGATAGTGAAAAGTTTTACTTGGTACCTGGTGACGATAATGACGATGATGACCAGTAGATACTTTCATTTATTGTTTCGTAGACTAGATTTATTTGTATCGTATACACTATTCACGATTGATTTGCCATCCAGCAGGCTGTTTTTTTTTCTTAAGTCGCATTTCTGAAATATTTATTATTTGATTGATTTCTACCAATGTCAAAATGAAATTGCCCTGTTGCCAGCTCTAGAGTCCCATACTATTCTAAAATAATCTAGTTAGTTTAGAAATAATAACACATATAATATACCTACTTCATTGTCAGAATGGTGAACGTTATTAACAAAGTTACTAAACTGCAAATCGTGAAAGCTTTCAACCATTATAAAACAGATAGGTCAGATTTCACACGATTTACGATTATAAATCGATTAATTGATATATTTGGGGTAAGCACGTATTATTTCTTAAATATGCAATTGCAAATTACTTATAATTTTAGGTGTCTGAGCGTTCTATAAGGGACAGGACAGGACGTTTTGAAATCTTCCATTTGTAGTATACGCGATAAGACGGACATTTTCTTAAATTACACGTTTAGAAAAGATTTGTAACGACAAATTTGGCAGTATCATCTGAAGAATGAACATTTTACTCTCGACAAACTCTTGGTTGACTCTCGCGAAAATTTGGAATACAAGGGGGGCAGGACTACTTTATTCAAAATTCGCGAAAATTTGGAATACAAAGGGGGCAGGACTACTTTATTCAAAATTATTAAATCAACGGGTTACAAACACAAAATAGTGAATGGACGCAAAATTTTATGTGAACAAAAACACGTCGTTGCATCCAAAATTAAATTTTTGAGACAAATTTCTCCAATATCAAAATTCTAGTGAAAATGTGACATTCATGTACCTAGACGAAACGTGGATCTACCAAAATGGATCCGCGAGTCGTCAATAGGTACACGAAACCGATCTTAAAAGTAACCCAGCCAAAATTAAAAGTGAGGAGAAGAGGTTCACGATTTTGAATGCGGGATGTAATTTAGGCTTTTTGGAAGGATGCGACATGTTACTAGACTCAAAGAACAACGACAGGGACTATCATAAAACTATGAATGGGGAAATTTTTCAAAATTGGTTGGTTAATCAGCTGATTCCTGCTTTGGACAAGTTGCAAGGAAAATTTGTCGTGGTTATGGACAACGCACCTTATCATTCAGTGCAGTTTGACAAACCGCCCACATTTTCTGCAAAAAAGGTGTATTGCAGGAATGGTTGGTTAACCACCACAATGTCGAAATTCAGGGCAAAATTACTAAGAAAAATCTTTGGTAGTTAATTAAACCTTTTACAGCAGACGGAAATAAAAGATACGTAACTGACGAAATTTTGAAAAAGCGCAACTGTGAGCATTGTGAAAAACTTATTGCGGAAGACTGGACAAAACATTTGGGGAATCTATCGTTTGAAAATATTCCTCCTTTCATTATTTCAATTGGGGAATCTGATTCAGAATCGGAGGGTGCCGATGATTCAGATACTTCTAGTGATAGCATGAAGGTGGAATAAGGTAGGGGATATTCTTTTGGCATCTAAATTGTGAATGAGTGTTTTACAGTTTTTATCTCACCCGAGAAAAACACTCACCTCAGTGGAATACGAACTTGGGCTCTTAGCACCGGAGACAAACAGTCAACCACTGGACTACCATAATATCAATTTGAAACATGAGCGGCATGGACGTTAATTCTTCTTAATTTGCTGCCAAAACCTAAATATAGGACAACAAAGAATGGCGTGGAATATGCTCTGTATACATACGATTTGAGTTCAGAATTCTCGTGTAAAAAGAACAGCAATATGTATTTGGTATGTGTTACGACAACATTTAAATTATATTATAATTTACTTTCGGCTTATACCGCGTCGTCATTTGGGAACTACACCCAGCATTATCAGGTAAGGTTAGGTTAATTTGATCTTGATGTATTTTGTTTGCCAGGACAATAATACTTAATCGGCTTATGCCTGTTAGCTGTTTGTGAACCCATACAAACTGACGTTTCGCAAGACATGCAGCTTGCATCTTCAGAGTGAATATAACACTGAACTCAAAATCCCGGATTTGAGTTCAGTGTTATATTCACTCTGAAGATGCAAGCTGCAATGTCTTGCGAAACGTTAGTTTTTATGGGTTCACAAACAACTAACAGGCATAAGCCGATTAAGTATTATTGTCCTGGCAAACAAAATACATCAAGATCAAATCCTTGTCCGCCCCAAGGTTTGATTAATATAAGCACACGGCCCTGTTTAGGCAGGCAGGGCCTACGAACAAAAATGGCTCAAACTTCTAGAGCAAATGCTTGTAAAGGCAGACAAGCTACAGGTCGGATGTAGTTCCCAAATAATGACGCGGTCTAAGCCGAAAGTAAATTATAATATTGACAGTTCGAGAAACCGCGAAAGCCTCGAAGAATATATTTAAATTATAGTTATAATGAAATCATTATATCTAAGTATTATAAACCAATATTGAGCAGCAATAGGCGGACGTTAAATGAACAAACAAGCTCCACTGGCAACAGTGCCTGCTTTCAAAAAACATAACCTACATCAAGAAAAACTAGCATAACCCAACTTAATTAATTGACAAATTTCAATGATACCACACATTCCCCCAGATTTCCACAGCCTGTTGGATGGCAAATCAATCGGGAATAGATTATATTTATAGCTGTATAACTAGTTAGTTTGTAGCATTTTCCAAAAATCTCTTCAACTGCACTTGTACTACTTTTATGTTAGGCCCTTTTATAAGCAAAAATGGTATAAGTATTTTTTTTGCCGAGTTAAAAAAATATATACGTATTTCAATTGACTACATTTTAACAAAATTTAGATTATCCACAATTATTATACCTAAACGAACTTGCGGTAGGATTGACAGACAATTTAATATTACCTTTTAACTTTAGCTTTAAATATCTCAAAATGATTGCTTGGTCACTTGTACCACTTTTCCGCTGAACTATTCAAATGTATATGTGGTTCTCCTTACCCGATTCTAAAACATCGCTGTGGTCCCTAATGCATAGCATACCTAATAAATGGTGGGCACTGATGGCCGACTCACTGTCCCAAGTATAGTTAATCAAGCCCTGGGAATACCGATGGTAATACGATCGACCGCTCGTCATACCTGGGGGCCTTTTGACACCACTCTTGACGGTAACAGTTGTGAACAATCGACCAACTTATTAATATAAAGCAAGGTATTTGATATAAAACACACCAAAAAGAAAAAACTGCGTGTGGTTCTTTATAGCTCTAAACCACGATATTATTCAATTCCGAACAACGGACTGTACTTTCAGTGCGCTTTCTTGTACCTTGTACAATCTATCAGCAAAAGTGCAACATTAGATAATAGTATTTTCAAACAAACAAAGCTGTATGAGCGTAACATTAACAAGGGCACAATTTATTTGATAACTAAGGAAATATATCGCCTTGGTTTTCTTATATGTATATGGGTATTCAAAAGTATAATAGTGTTAAGATTATAACACTTTATTAGAAAACAGTTTTCACATATTATGAGAACGTTCCGGTTACACAAAAAATGTGCTATATGAAAAAAAGTATCTGGTAGCGGTGGCGATGTACAAAAAAACAGTAACTATAGTAAAATAGTCTGAAAGTAATTAACAAAAGCACTAAATTATTTTTTAATTTAAACTAAAATTTGTCATAAACCATCTAACTTAATTAGGATGCAAAGTATTTTTAGTATTATTAGGTTAGAAAGTTCCCAGAAATTCTGACTACGAATAACCAAGATAAGGGAATGTCCCGAAGATATATTTATAAATTTAATCCCACACATCCTGCATTGGTATCTAAGAATGTTTAATTTGGACATCGCGTGTAATGTGCTCCACCTTAGGTAGCAGATTGTTCTTCAATTAATTGGGTGTTAAGCTGTAAGTATTGGATACGAAGTTTTTATTATTAGCTTACGGGAATTACGCATACCAGCGATAATGTAAGCTCAGCCAAGTGGCACTACCATAGAACTGTTTTGTAGTTAACTATAAACATGAAATAACATAGTAGCCCCTTCAAAAGTATCTGTGATATTACCTATTGCTTAAAAAAATAGCTTAGTTGCCAAGTTTTACCAAGTAGTTTGTTAAAGTAAGTAACTTTCCCAACACTGGAAAGCAGCGTAGTTCACATAAACAATATAGTTAGTCACGAAACTTCCGGGGACCAAACAATTCTTAATAACTCTTTTATGGTTTACTACGTTTTCATTTATAGTAATAAAAATGGCACAGCAAAAAAAGCATTTCAAACTGCTGCATTTCATAATCTACGCACCGTCTGTAAGAGTTTAACCAGTAAGATGTTGCATTGGTTCTGATTCTTTACAAATTGATCATGACTCTGTTTGGAAGTTGATAGCTCCAAAATTAAGCACTTGTAGTACGATTATTGAATGTTCAACATAGTCATATGGGTTTAAAATAGGACTTAAAAAGCAATTATAACATGTGCAAGCAATACTAACGACAACGAGAAGAAGCAAAATATGATCGTCACAAATAAAGAAGAACGACCAATAATAAAACAAAACTTCGCGAACCACATGTAGAACTTGGAGGGAGTTAAGGAATTTGTCTGATCACAGATTAACATATAACAGAAACCCAACGTAGAGATTCAAAAGAGAATATACCTCCGACAAAGAAATCAAGGAGAGCATATCTCAGATCCATCAAGATCTCAAACCATATAAAACTTGGTAAAGTACATTAGATTGACTAAGACAAGAGTTTGAAAGATCCAATCCTGCAAGGCCAGTAGCGAAAGCTGATCGAGGACAATGTGTACGGATGACTTAGAAACAGACCTGTCACACTTTGTATACTTTAAGGATAAGGGAAAGCACGAGCAAAGATGGAGACCACTGGGAAGTTATTGATGATTATCATCATAAAGGTACGGTGCAACGAATAGTTTGTTTTCTGCGCCTGATGAACACAATAATACAAGTCGTATGAGGAAAGAGAATTATCATGATGCCAAACATGAAACACATAACACATTAGAACGTGTTGAAAACATTATTTTGTCAGAATGGAACTTTTGTCTCCTTACACCCATATCGCTAAAACTATATCAACAAATACCATGTTAACGATTTTATAACGAGTCTTGCTTAATATTTGCTAAGAAATGGGTTCTCCACTGATGTTTGTTATTAATACAATGGAAGTTATATATAGATTTACAAGCCGTTAATTTACAAATCATGAATGGATAATCAAATCAGCCACAAGGTCAACAAAGTATAACTAATATTTGTTTGCATATCATTGTTTCTTTAAAATAAATTAAAACAGGTTGTTGATATACACCTAAAAGAGCACTGCACCAGATACACAGATATTAATTTCACTTCTGGTTTCTCCAGATGATCCATCCACTGATACTTACCTTTACGTTGTTTAGACTGCTGAATATGAATATGGTTTTTAAAACTCATTAGCTCCAATTTTTAAAATACCTATAGGTATTTCATATATGAAACAAATTTTACCTTTTGCATATACAGATATACATATTCTATGATAATCCTCGTAGAACATATGATTCCTGTTGCTTTGTCTGTCGCTTATAATAAGGTTCTAGATCTGCTAGTATTGCTGCATTCCATTTCCCTTATTACCTTTTTTCGAGGGTGGAAATGTTCTGATGAAACCGTTTCTCGTGTTGTCACTTTCAGCACCGCAGTTAATCGGGAAGAAATCCAGATGAAAGGGCAAATCGTGTAATATCAACGACATGCATCTCGTGGCGCTGCTTGAGGGTTTCTACAAGCTTCTGGTAATTGTCAGTATTATTGTTTCCTAGAAAATTGGGGGACTCTTGCTAGAAACATTCCAAGACAACTTTTGATCACCTGTGAGGCTTAACATCAGAACACTCATCTTGCAAGAGCTTTCGTTTCTGTGGTGTGTAACAATTGTTTTACGCTGTAGGGTTTCTTTCTTGTGGACATATTCGAATAGAACCGATGGTAAAATATTACCACTATGGAACAGCACAGCTTTTAGGCTCAACTTGGACAAATCAGTGAACAGCCTCCCATTGTCGTTTTCGAGTCAATTTATGGAGCTACCATCAGACCATATAAAATGTATAAAATAAAGCAATAAGGTTTTTTGTCATTTTAAAAAATGATAGACACACGCACATTCTGTTCTAAAAGATTCCATTGCTACAGTCCGGGCCCCAACAACTTGTAGGCAATTGCTGATCTCTTACTAAATTTTTCAATTCAATCGAATAATTTTATGTGGCTGTGTAGACTCTTCAGCAAGCACGAAATCAAGACTTTCCGTGGAGAACATGTGTTCCCAGCCACTCGATCCCGAAAGCAAGGGTTGAATTCGCGATTTTTAAGTTCATATTCGTCAAATGTATGTCCAAATTAGTTAAAAATGGCTACTTTTATGTAAGATACATTTTGGCTGTTATTTAACTTTTTGGAAATTAGTACTGTTTCTAAACACGCTTAAGATTTTGTAAATATTTACTATGTAAATTAAGGTTATGCTTTACGAAACAACTGGCTGCTGTCAATGCTATTGGTGTAACTTTAAAGTAATACAATAATAACACACACCTAAAAGCTAGTCCATCTGTCAACAATACCTTCAGTCCATTTCACAGTTACTAGTGTTTATTAAATTCAATATTTTAATATGCTCCGAGGGTGACATTTTCAACTCGTTGGGCTTAAATTCATATATAGGTATTACGTAAATATTATACTATCGTATAATCCATTTATTATTACCATTATTACTAAAAGATGTTTTCTAAATTGCAGGGTATTTTGTTTGAAACGCTTCATCATCATTCGTATAAGGTATGTAATTCAATGTTTAAAATTAAATGCGGCTTCTACTGCTAATATGAATAAACCATAGATATAAACTCTTACAGCATGGCGTGTATCGTATGATAATATATATATGCATAATTACTTTCGTTTAGAAAATCAATAGTAATTATTTCCAGCAAGGTATGTCCAGTCCAATTGTAGTTTAAAAAGAAATGTTTCTAAATTTACTTTATCGAGGTACATATTTTCAAGTGTTATTAGAAAGGGATGTCTGATGATTGCATATTATATGCAATACTTTTACCTGAATTTTACCTAGGGATCAGCTAAGAACACCTGCATACTACCGCTCTTTGTATTGTATTCCTCTGCAATGCAATTTATATTGCATAAATAATGGAGTATGCTGCTTGGAAGGAATAAGCCTTAATTATATTGTATTGTTTAAATAATTGTAACAAATCCTCCTTCGACAACAAATCAACTATTGCGCCATGTTAGAAACTACTAAATATAACATTGCCACTGCAAAGCGAGAGAATGGAGTATAAGTAACCAGAATTATAATTTCAAGAATTGTTGGTAACTTCCTTTATCCAGATGCGGTAGCTAAACTTTATAGTCTATTTTTAAATTTGGCCATTAAAATTTTTGCAGATGCCGTTCTTTTTTCAATCGCTCACATAGGTTTCTCACTGAAGAAGTTGGGACGAACCTTCTTCCAGTCACAATAGAAACTATAATCCTATAAACCTTAACGATGTGTTCCACGTAATTTTTGTTGAAAAATGTTGATCAATTTCACAAGCAGCATCTCTAATAAGACCCAGAACATTGCCGCGTTACCTAGGAGAAGTATTTCTTTTCCCCACGTTTGTTTTCAAAGTGTTCCACATCTTCTCGATCGGGTTAAAATTCGCAAAAGAAGGGGGTAATCTCATAACATTATGGGCGTTTGCAAGGGTAGTTTCGTTCACGAAATATGCTTTTTTTTTAATTCTACTCTTCTATTAGTTTTAACAGAGCTGGTTTAGTTTTCACATTGCCACGAATAGAAACATTATTTTCATTTAAAAATTGTAAAATATGTGCTTTTTTGGGCTTTGGTTGGGTATCTTTTTAACTTGCCTGGAATGGTAAGATGCGGTATCCACCACAATCACGCTGTTTGCCGGAATGTTAGGAAGTAAAAATGTACAAAACCAATCTTCAAACATTTCGGCGTTCATATCTTGGTTTCCACCAACCATTTTCATTACCAGCTTGGATAATTATTATGCGCTTTCATCTAAAAGGTGGAACATCTCTGACGGTTTTTGTTGAATTATCAGTCCAACCTTTTCTGATGACGTCATGAGCATCATACCATTTTTCATCTAACCAAATTATTGATCGATTTTGCCTACGGTAGAAAATAATCACCTTAAGGTATTCGTCCTGTAACCGTACAATGTGATCGCTTCCCATTATGTATTGCTGTTTATTTATAAGTTTATATTTAAATTTGATATCTGTTATTAAACACCGTCATGTTTTCGGACTTTTGTCAGGAAAGTAAATTTGTTTAGATCTAATTTCTTGAAATATTTCGCTTACTTTGGGAACTAATTTCGTTTTATAAAAATTATAAATAGTATCTCTTACGGTTTCCTTGATTACTATATTAACCCTAGAAAATTGCCAAGTAGTTCTTTTCTCGCGGTGTGTAGCACGCCCTTTGTTTATACTTTTTCTCACTGTACTGCAAGCGACTTGTGTCAATTCTGCAACACGTTTCATAATGCCATACTGGCTGCCCGAGTTCGGATTTAAGTTTTTATAACTGTTTAAAATTATTTGCTGCGCTTCAACGGGAAGATGCTGGCGTGTTGCACTTAAATACAATTTCCATAATGTGATTATTATCGTCGCTTTCGAGAGGTTTCCAGAAAGCCATGATCTAACTGCGACTGGTCAAAATTACGACTGAATTTACCCAAAAGAATAACCAAATTAGCATACTTTCAAAAACAAATGATTCATATTGCAAAACAAATTTAACATGATACCTACATCGTTAGTGGACAACAGTACTCATTATATTTACCAATATACGGTCATCCGTTTATTATAATCTTTTATAATATATATTATAATTATACCCAGTTTCAACAAAAAGTTGTATCGCCGTATTTTGCTGCCATTGTCAAGAAAGTTAATGCGGCCCACGCCATAGACCAGCAAGCACCAACGCTGTTCTTCAGAGATTGCATGCTACCTGCTGACTGGTAATCGCATTTGAGTGGGAATTTAAACATGCGCTGCTAGAAGTTTGGTCCTACTTTACGGTAGTTGACGTGAGATGAGAAGCAAATATTTTTAAGTTATTAATGTTTATATAAACAAAACGAGTAAATACCATGCGATCTCGGTAGTATGTAGAACACTAAGAAAGCTCTCTTCAATAGAATTTTAAAAAGCTAATAAACATCAGTTATATTACATCTACATCCACCAATCAATAATTATACAAAAACATGTGTTAAAAATCGAAAACAATTAAGGGCTTAGGTGATATACGATTTTATAACACCGCTGTAGGATACATATTGAATAGAGTTTATAATAATTTCGATCTTTATTGATAACTGGATTAACTATACTAAGGTATACGTATATTTAAATACCTTACCTGCTGGTTGGTAGTCCCCATTTGGATTATCATCTGTTATTTCGGTAATCGTAAGAGATTCTTTGAGTAATCCTGTTGTTTTAATTCGAATTTTTGGATATTCAGTGGGAGATGGCGATTCTGATGGAGAAGTGGATGCAGTGGTCGGAACATCAACGGGAACATTGTCGGCCGTTAAAGACGGAGAAAGTATGTTTGAATTTCCAGGGACGTCGTTGATGTAGTTTGGCGAAAAGCTGATATTCGCTAAGTCTTCCGATTTCTCAATTTCCACATTATCTTCTGTGGTTTCCTCCGCGTCTTCGATATTTTCCTGTTCGTTGCTTTCTTCCACGTTTTCATCGTAGATGTTGTCGTCTTCCGTGTTTAATTGAGAAGGGTCAGTTTCCGTACTAATTTGGCCGTCGGCCAAATATTCCGGAGTTAACTGAAATCCCGCCGTACTTGTTGGAGAATTAATGATTTCAAAGTTATTGTCACTTCTGCTTTTGAAGGTAAGTTTTATCGGTGCTTGTTGTATACGTCGCAAAAGCACTGACGGCTGTTTTATATGATGCAAGAGGTGACCTAGTAAATAATGTTCACTGGTAAAATTCACACTGCAATCGAAACATCGTAGGGATTCCAAATATTCCCCATTTTCTTCTACAGGTTCTGCAACAAATTTAAAGTGTTAGTTTAAACCAGTATCCCATGATAGCGGCACACGTGAAAACTACCTGTTTTAGGGATTCGCCCGTTACCCCTCACTGGAGTACGCATGGCGAGTCCTGAAATAGAGAACACGTTTGAAATTGATGATACTCATTTGAAAAGACCATGTATGGCGAATTTTCAATACTTTGTAAAAGCGCAATGGTATAAAATATCGTCAAGATTAAATATAAATCGCTATATAAAAGTCAAATTCACATTAACCCAATTCTTTCATAACTGGCAAAAGCGCTATTGAAACAAGCGATGGACATTTCATCCCAGCCAATTGCGATATATTAATTATTAATCAAATGACGATTTCTGAATGTCATTAAAATGTTTGACGCAATGAATGAAGGTTATTATAAAATTTATTACCATAATTTCCAATATACATACCTACAAGTAACAAAAATATATTTTAAATCGAGATTCTAAAAGCTTCGATAATTTCATATCACTGAGTACTGCGATTTCACAGATTGTTGCAATATGTTTAGCCTATATTTTTTTAAATTATCCTATTATAAAAAGTTTGTTAACATGAAATTTGTCCGTTATCAAATAATGAACCTAGCAAACGCACCAGTTCGTGATGTTAATTTTCTGCTAACAATATTCGAGGTCACTACAATACTAACTGATTATTGCTGATTAGAAAAATACAATAGTACCAGAGGAAGTTCTAATGACTTCCATGTTGCAAACAGTGAAAACAAAAATCTGACGAACGTACCTATTAAATATTGAGCTTACGAGCATGTAGTTTATAAGTGAAATAAAAGTAAAATAATAATTGTGGCCAAAATATGACATAGCAATTCCGTGAAATAAACTTGTAGGTACACTGTCCCCGCTGTTTACAATTATCCAGTCACAATGCTTTACAGCGAAAGCCCTGGTTGTTCCAGTACCACACTTAAAACTATAAATAATTATAATTTTGCTAATATGGATAATTAGAGTTACATTGTTGAATAACTTTTTCAAATACAGTTGCTTTTCGTATAGCACGATACTTTTACGACAGGGTTTCGTTCTAACACGATTACAGAAAGTCCCAAGAATAGGCCGAAACACAATTGAAAGTTTGTTTGTTTGTTATATAGACTATGTAACATTATTTCAATGGGAGACGCTGAGCGAATTCAATCACCTACGATGATTTTCCGCCGAAAATACGTCAGCCTGCCATAATGTTTGCTAGACTTTGAAACGCATCCATATGGTCTGCGCCACTAATCCACTATAAGTACCCTAACCCCAAAAACGGCGAAGCGACAGAGAAGCGCACCCATGAACTGCACCATTTCTTCATAATGGGTTTCTGATGTATCTCCTGGAATTATTGATAAAATATCAAATTAAAACGTTTTAGTATGTCTCAAAATAAGTAAGACTTCACTAAATCTAAAAGGCTTCACATCTTCTGACACTGCACCTACTAACGTTTTTCACAATTTTTTTTTCATTTCAGCTATTTGATAATCTTTACAATTTTCCACAATCAACGAAACCATTTTGCTCTACAAACTTGTTTTTATACCCTCTAGCATAAATTCAAAAATATTACAGCTAGATAAGGTGAGTGGTGCAACCCATGGGAGTGTCCATAGGGGCGGTGGTGTTGTTCATGGCAGCGTTTAGAGAGTTTGGAATGTAACCCTTAATTATGCGTTGATTCTTAGTCCCGCATGTACTATTCGCTCTGTTTCCAGATTATGATGATATAATAAAAAATAGCGTATGACACACGTGTAAAGTACAACCAATATTTTCAGGCTGAATCTTTGAGCCGCTGTTATCTTGTCATTTCCTCTCAGCGTGAAGCTTGTAATGCCGTAACAAAAGAACGAGCGGTTGTTACTAGTCTACAGGTCTGCACTCGGTTTGCGCATTATAAAATGGAAATTTATGGTATTTTAATATTTTGCTTGTGTAGAAACTTTTGATAATTAACGATGAAGTAAAGAATTTTCCTTTCTATTTGTTTTTCGGGTGAGTCAGGTAATTAAGCTTAATGACTTGGCATTATGTACTTTCCCAAATTAAAGGGTTGATGCAGTCTTAGTTGTGAATTTGTAGCGTGTAGATGTACACAGATATTAATTTTATTTGTGTTTCTCATTATTATGGATCTTTGGAGATCTTTTGACTGCGATGTTGATAGTGGTAACGGCAAAGAAATTGATGTTGTAAGTTTAGATTCCAGTCATTGCAATAATGATACTGAACAGATAGAAGAAAATTAAGAAAAAATGCGTCTCGCCTTGCCGTTGAAGCACAACAAATTATTTTAAACGTCTACAAAAATTTAAAACATCAGAAATCAGCAAAGTTTTTTTTAGATGGTAATAATTACGGCGTTATTAAACGTGTTTCGGAATTGACAGAAGTTCCCTATAGAACTGTGCGTCGCATAACAAGAAGAGGATGTGTGAAAGACCGTAAAGCAATAACTCGGAAACTTAAGAAAATTGATGTGGCACAAGAGAAAGTATACGATATGTTATTCACGATTTTTATAAGAACAATTCCGTTCCATTTTTTGAAAACGTGTTGCAAAAAATTTATGAAAAACACCTTTTTCCTTACAAAAGCTTGGAAACCCTGAGGAATTTAAGGATAGATATGGGATTTCGATACAAAACCATAAACAAACGACAATACGTTATGGACAGTGATCGTATTGTGCGGGAAGAGTACCTTACAAAAATAGAATCTTATTGACCAGAAAATCGGTAAATTGTTTGGTTAGATGAAACATGGTTCGATACGCATGATATTCTAAATCAAGGATGAACTCATGGTACGCCAAAAGCAGTTTTGGTTATCCCACCGTCAAAAGATAAACGAATAATTATTGTACATGCCGGCTCCGAAAATGGTTTTATAAACGGATGTTTAAAATTATCAGCAAAAAGTTTTAAGGTTTCTTTTGCGGATTATCACCAAGATACGAACGCAGATGTTCGAAAATTGGTTTTGCGAATATTTACTCCCAAATATTCAAAAAAATAGTGTTATTCCAAACAAAAACTCGAGGAAAGCTGACATTATATCTTTTTTGCAAGATAATAATATTCCTATACCCGATAACGCTAAAACCAAAGAGAACTTGTTGAAACTTTTACAAGAAAGAAATTTGCAGAAGAAATACTTCGTCGACGAAACTGCACTTAGAAGTGGATTTTCTGTTTTACGATTACATCCATATTACTGCGAGTTGAATCCGATCGAAATGATGTGGAGTATGCTAAAAACGACACTTCGAAAAAGGAATACGTCTCCCCGGATAGGTGATAGTGTTTTGAGTTTAATTAAAGACGTTATGTCACAAATTGATAAACTTTGGAAAAACTGTGTGCAGCATGTACGTAAAGTGGAAAAAGATATTCCCCAAAATGCAAGGTGAAACCGTTAATAATAAGTTTAGACGGCAAAAACGGTTAAAAACTAAAATTAATCTTTATTTAGTGTCTTCTTGCGTTTTTTTTATACAACCATGTACAGTAAAGACGAAAAAGTGGAAATTCTTATGTGGTATCAGAATGGTAACAGCTTAAGAACTGTGAGAGACTTATTTTCATTAAAATATCTAGAAAGACCTATTCCTTGTATTCGAACCATACAAACAATTGTTAGAAAATTTAAATCAGAGGGATGCGTAATAAATTCCCGTAAAATAAGAACTAAAAGTAATCACATTTTAACCGAAGAAATGAAATTAAATATTTGATCCTACGTTGAAGAAATCATAATTAATAGTTGTAACAAAAAATAATAATTAAAAAAGTCTGCGATGGCCGGGAATAGAACCCGGATCAACTGCTAAGGCAACTATGCTGACCATTACACCACTTTGCCGCTGATGTATTTGTGTTGTACAAAGGAAGTACAATGTTCACGGACCTTACAGAAACATCACCCTGTCGATTTTTGTGTTTCATCAATAAGTCATTATTTGCGTCCTATATACAGAGTGAAATACTTATTTAATATAAACACTGCATCAACATAACCTTCATACTCAAATAATTCACAACTATAGTGACGTTTGCTTCTGATTTTTAGTTGTCGGTATAGTTGGTTGCCTAGATAATAGGCGTGATTCACGCGTTCTTTTTAAAAGTATACATAGACAATGTATACTAAAAAGAAAAATTCCCTGTATATGGATTTAGAACAAATAATGGTACGAAACAGAAGAAGAATGTGGCGTGAACACGTAGAACGAATGGATGATCAGCGATTGGCAAAAGTATGCATGACCCAAACACCACACGGGAGAAGACAACCAGGAAGACCACCAAAACGCTGGCGAGACTACTGGACATCATCGTCACAGGAACCAGGCTAGCCATAAACAAACAGGTCAATGACCTAATTAAGAATAAGAAGAAGAAGAAGAAGTGGTGCATTTTAATTATTTATTTTATACGCTGTTTCGGAATAATTCGTTCTTCCGATGTTTTTAACATTTTCATTGATATACGCATTAATTAATTAATTACTTTAACAGGTATTATATAAAACGTTAAACTCTGTTTTAATAGTTAAAAATTTACGAACTAAGTAAAAGTTATAAGCACGTAAATATGTTTTATTTAATTAGTTTACATTAGTGTGCGGTGTGCCATTTGCAATTTCCAATTCGTTATTAAATTCAAAATTAATGCTCTGAAACTCGTCGCACGTACTTTAAAGGCTTCATTATACACTAGTATCATATATCATTTATTTAATTGATTTATCATTACATTTTCACATTTTAAATTAATGTCAATCTCCTTGGAAAAATTTCGCTTTAAATGATGTTTATTTAAGGTTAGATTGTATAAGCCAGTACATACAGGTGATTTATAATCAATGGCCGCTCAGAACTTGAAGTCTTATTGAACACACTTTCGCTTTAACGTGAACAGTTCGAAGCGTGGTAGAAATTACAGGCAAACCCCTACTTACAACTTTTCACGACACGAATTAGTATTTCTGAATACTACCATTGTTTAAGTGTTAAGTTCATGCCACGAATACAGAAGATTTTGCAATAAACCAAAAGAAATTTACAAAAACCCATCTTTTTTTCTCACACATTCATACTACCGTCCCCCCCCCCCGGAACCGCTTTCGCATTACTTCAGGGGGGTGCGGGCGTCCCTTACATACTAAACATTCATGCAACATGCACCCTAAACTTAACTAAGCAAATGCGGTCGCCCCAGTCGGGATTCGATCGCCCCAACGGAGCAACCGCATTTACTGTGACCTCGAGTGGCCAATGCGTTCTCGCACTCGACCACCGCGGTCCCACAAAAACCCATCTAAGAAATACATTTCAAAGACCATTTTTTTGGTTGGTTATGTGGTATGTATATGCCGAGCAAAATATTTACGCAGGGGGTCGAAATTTATAAGCGGACTGAATGGTGGAATAGAAGAAAAATTTAATAAAAAATTATTTATTCAAAAAAGTTTGTAATACACTTTAGAACCTACCGTAAAATACAGAAATAATTAAAATGTGAATAAATCATTTGCAATATCGCAAAAATACTGAAATTTAATTAATAGCAACTCTCTCGAAGTTGCGCATAATATTAGAAATCGATACCTTTAGTTCCCTTTCTATATTTAATTGAAACATGTGGGTTGTGTTCGCGGAAACCACAAGAAGTAAGGAAACGGTAAAATTATATGCAACGTTTTTGTCTTGGTCTTAAGACAATTCATTAAACATAGACAATTCATTAAACATGTCAGCACTACATGCGTTTTCAAAAAGACCTGTTTTTTTTTTGTTTTTGATGCCATGTTCATAAATTGTTAGCCGTCTTAGGAATGCTCAAGAGGATTCTTTTCTGTGGGTTGGTTGTCATGTTATTGTCAGCAATTATAAGCCTACTTAACATTTATATCCGTTTTAGATAGAGTTGGGAAGTAGCACGCTACTTTTTGAAGCTTTTAAAACACTGTGATATTTGTACTATAAAGTAGCTAGTAACGGTAGCAAGCTACAAAACAGTTATTCTAGTCGGAAATCTAGAAACCAGCATCACAAAAATTTAATTAAACTATCGCGCACATATTTTAAGAACAGCTCCATATAATTTTTGTAAAACTGTCATTATTTTTCAAAACAACCTAACATAATAAAAATATAAATTTACAACATTAGAGTAGAAAGTTATTAGTACAAAGTAGTGACCACGAACACCAAAGGTAAAGGAAAGACCTGCGGTACCAATAAAAAATTTAGTCTTATACATCCGGCATTGATATCTTACAATAGAGGTGCTTATGTGATTGTGCAAATACGTGCGCAACTGTGTTTTGATATTAGCGTACTAATATCATGAGGGGCAGTGAAAAATTGATTTATCTAAATGGCAGCACTACAAAAAATATCTTGAGAATAACGATAGTAACCAAAAGGTAGTTAAAATATTAAAGTAATATGTAATAGCCGTTGCATAGCCGAATCTACCGTTAAAAAGTAATAGCTTGTAGCTACAAATTTTAATAGCCAACTTGTAGCATACTTTCTAAAAGTGGTTTTCCCAACACAGGTTTCAGGCGAAGTTGACTGTGTTGTTGTTTCAATTTATCTATATTTATAAACATTTTCAAATTACTTGTTTTTAATTATTTCTAATGTACGTACTCCTATTTTAGTTCTCTATAAAATCCATTCAGTATGTTAAAGGCCACCAACATACCGCGTGACCACGAAATGAGATAACAACATATAATTTTTCTGTTTTTAACCCTATTATTTTAACATTTTAAACTACGATATAAACTCTAAATGCGCAACTTTAAACATTCGGTAAACTTTGTTTTGATTTCCAGTTTGGCCGGAACTGATTTACTGATATCCGTTTTGTATTTTCAACCTCCGTTTTTTTCTGATTATCCAATTCGATTTAAAATGTGCAATATGTCACATAATGACATTTCAGTTTAAAATATCCGAAATATTAAATTATTTAGTAAAAGCGTTAAATACCAAAGAATGATAGCCATAACTAATTTTTTTAAGTTAGTCTTGAACTTACAAGAATAGTCAACTTTACGTGTTATTTTTTATTAAGTTGTTTAAAAACTTTATCATGGCAAATAGATAATAAAAAAAATTAACAAGTAAACTGAAATAAACCTTTATTATTTATTATTTAAACTTTTCAAATTTTATGATGATTAAGATTATCACAAAAAACAGAGGTAATTATATTTAATAATAAGTTGATATCAGTTCCAGCCAAACTAGAAACCAAAACTAAGGTTAAAACATGATTAACGTTATGCATTTAGGGTTTATAACTTAAGTTTAAAATTTCAAAATAATAAGGTACATGCTGTTACCTCATATCGTGGTCACCCGGTATCCAGTGAAATTCTTCCTTCAACTACGTAATTCTGTTTCAGGAAGATAGGGAACCACAGTTTTTTTCTTTTTTTTTGGGAAATGATGTTAATCAGCCTAATACGTCTTCTTCACTTCATGCTGTTTAAATGTATGCGGTGATTTTTGTTTTGCTTTACTTTTTGGATTTTCTTACGCGAGGACAAAATATTGGAATATTTCATATATGTACGTAATATTATTGCTACATCTGTTTCGCATTTTATTATCTCGTCGAAAATGGTGCGAGTATTGTCCACAAAAATAGAAGAGTAGCACCATTTTATGCTGTATTTTGTAGTAAAGAGTCCATGTACCAAAGACAATATCAGCATGGCAATATTATTGGCCACACTTTAAACATCTATTAATACAATTGTATTTTACATGACTAATTATCTATTAACAACTGGATGGAGAAACGTTCAAAGCTGTTGAAAACTCGTCTGCCTAACCTTTACTTAGAATACCATGGGTTATTATTGTTATAGTACTTACACTGTTAATAGCGGGCTATATTTAATAGAATAGGACAACAACAAAAAAACTGTCACTCTCTTTCTGCTGCATTACTTATATGCAAATTTTGAATACGCCTTAACTATTTCGCCTATCCACGAATGACGAAAACAGAAGATGAAATTCTCTTAATAAAAGAAAGATGCGGATGTGCTCGTTTACCTGGCTACAACCGGTCTACGAGAGAAACCATACTATTGTGCTATACGGAATTTGAAGAAGGTATAGAATATGGATGCTTATTGCCGTTGTCTTCAGATGCTCCAGGTGGAACCAAATTCGGGAATAAGGTAGTGTGTCCAGAAATAGTTCAATTCGTCCAGTTTTGGTATGCAAACGCCACTAATTTGGGCACGTGTATTGCCTTGATGAAAAATAACCTTTTTACCATAAACATGGTCAATCTTCGAAAATATTTTTTTCTCATTAAAAATTAAACTGTAGCTATGAATGATCTCTTGCATTGATTAAGTGTCTGGCAAACATATATGTTTTTCATGACATCCTTCGCTACACCTGGGCATTACAATTACTTTACAAAAGAAGAAACACAAATCAAACTAAATAAACACCGAATTTCACGAAGACGAATAATATTAAATTGACAGCTGTCAAACTTCCATTACGTTGACAACAGTAATATGCACGTCAGGTGCTTATCACCGCGTACCTTCTTTAGTATGTATTTCCAATATTTATTTAACACAATTTTGTATCTTCTGGCTTAAATATTTACACAGTTCCATTATAATTTTATTGCCGCATTTGCCCCTCCCCCCTTCCGGCAGTAAATACCCTTAAACTAGTTGTTTTCTCATACCCAGAATTTCTGACAAGTAAATCGAGGTAATTTAGATACCTTATTACTATGACAATGAATTTCAATAGCGTACATCACGGAAATCTTATTTAGTGTCCCGCCATCTGTCAAGCAAAAGGTTAAGCGAGCAACTGTAATATGTAGGTACATGAAAACATATTTAAGAAAAGAGCGAAAATTCATACATTCACCAACTATAACTTAATTGAACATACCCGTACGAATTTTAAACTTCTGCAAAGTAATTGTGAAAATCAAGTACATAAACATTATAGTTGCTCACGGGACACTATATTAGATTTCCCTAATGTATGCCACTTAAATTGTCGGTATGTGAAAACAACTGTATATACAAGTGAGTTGGTGACTAAAATAAATAAAGGAAGGCCGAAGTGACTGTTTTGTTTTTCGGCAAATACCGAATGGCTTTCTGTTCCAAGTCGGGTAACGTCACTCATCAAAACAAAAATATTTGTAGAAAGAACAATTTACCAAAACGTGCTAGTCTGCAGGGAAGGAGCAACTTGCATTCCACATTTGGCAAAGAACCAACCATAAATAATCGAAATTTGCCAAACACCCATATATGAGGTCACTAGATGCAAAACTGTAAATATGCAGAAAATTTAAAAATGGAGTTTGATGTATCGTTGGATTCGTTACAGTAACCCTAATATGATTTGATATAGCGGTCGAGTGCAAAATTTGTTTTCAATGAGAAAAATAGATTTGAATTCTTATAGTAGATGCAAAACTCTGTATTTGTTTTGACAGTTCAGATGCAAAAGTGTGTATATGAAATTTAGCCAATGATAGCGCATGGTTAGCGTCACGTGATTGCTGTGGACAACATGGCTACAATGACATTGTGCTGCAGTGTGCTATAATAATTTACTTAGTTGTTGTGATTAGACTAGTCACTACCGTGCCATTAAGTAACGCCACAAGAGAAAAGAGGTGGTGACCGGATGCAAACTAAAAATGATTCCGAAAAATTTCGTAATGAACTCGGGAAACTCAGTTACTTTAGCGATTATGTTAATTCCAATTATAATATTGCTTTTGGGACACCCATGACCGACGTATGTTCTACATGTCTTTGGGCAAAAGAACTGGTTAAGAAAATAACTACAGAAGAGCAACTAACGCAGATCCTAACAGAGCAGAAAGTCCATACGCTTAAGGCTAAAGCTTTTTATGGCCTATTGAAAAGCGAAGAAGATACTATACAAGGTTTTCTTTTGACTGCCAGAAAAACTTGAGTCTACCAAAGCTTCCCGATCAGGCAACATATTTTAGCCAACAAATTAACTACTTCAATTTAAGAGTAGTGAAAGGAAACTCCAGCACCAAACTTACTCCGAACAATGTGTTGTTATACCTATGGGCGGAAACAGATTTCCCAAAGGATTCAAATTCGATTGCCTCTGTTATCCATAACCTTTTAAAAACTTGTACCTTCTTGGAAACTATAGAAACGGTACGACTGTTTGCAGACGGTTGTGGAGGGCAAAACAAAAATTCGGTAATGATGTCTATACTAGCTTATTGGTTAGCTAAGGAAGCACCTACACATATCAAAACTGTGCAAGTTGTCTTCCCAATAGTTGGACATTCTTTTCTCCCACCAGACCGAGTTTTTGGACTCATTGAGAAACAGATCAGAAAAATCAACATAATTATAAGCAAAGAAGAATACGAAGACATCATTAAAAACTATTTAACCATTAGGAAAGTAGGAGAAGATTAGAGTCCAGGCCAATGGCATTTCAAATTTAATCCTTCAAAAAGATTTACATTCACTAAAAGTAGTGATTCGGTTAAGCTAAGCCGTGAGGTAAATTACCATTCAGATCTTTGTCCACCCAAGTTTATTTTGAAAAAGAACAAAAAGTTTGATCAGTTTAAGCCAAAACTATTACCTATTCAAAATAAACTTAAAGGAGATAAATCCATAATAGACTCTCTGTTGAAGAAGCACTATAGAGATGATTGGAGACAAGATCCAAAGCTGGCATTGTATAAGATTATAGATCAACGTAATCCAACAATTAATGAACAAGCAGTTGAAGAAAATGAAGTAGACGACGATTTGTTTGAGTGCGACAATGATATTGACATGCGAATTTAATGCAATATTACAATATTTTTGTTCTACTTACTATTAATAAATAATAAAATGTTTAATAATTGTATTATATTCATTTTTGAATGACATTTTCTACACAAGAACATAATGGTGGTTGCAAAACTGTGTATGTGCTATTTTTAAACTGAAATTAGTCCAATTTGACTTGATAAATTTTGACATTATTCTACCTTTTGGTTCGGAGAAAGCAGCTTCGTCTATTAATAAAAAGGTTCTTACAGAATTCTATTTATTATACTCCAAAACAGTTTCTTGCAATTATCTAAGAATGAGTTGGACGTCAAATACAGAGTTTTGCTCCTAATCCTAATGGCCTCATATGGTCTCCTCAAGTTTTCAGCAGCCTCTTCGTCCCTCTAGTGGGCTCCAGCCACTTTTCGGCTAGGTGTTTCTCCTTAGCGCTAAGGTAGACACATTGGTGACCGTATAATCCTAACGAAAGAAATTCCAGAGAAAGCCTTTAGCATAAAGATTTTATATTAGAAATAATTTTAAAAATTCTACATTTGTTAGAAACAACGACGAATTTCTGGTACTCCCAAGAAATTTCAACAGTTCAGCTATATCCAAATCCTTCTACTTTATCATGTCAATGGTTTAATAGTTTGGAAATGTTAGTATTACCAACACAATAGTATATTGTGTTATCTAGTAGCAAAATAAGATTTCTGGACGATGTTGGTCCGCAAATTACACTTTTCCTACGAGTTATACACACTGTTTTCTCCGATCGAAATTAATTAATATTTTATTATTTCTATTTATTAATGTCAGATAATTCTTACTACTTAGTTCAGAAAATAATACGCAGAGGGCGCTGTACGGATACCCAGTAAACATATCTGAACTAACTTACAAGTTATTACGCCAATTTAAAAAGCAGGCGAATAAATATTATAGAAAAGGCATATGCTTTTATGGAGAAAACGGAAAATGGTGCATGTGTTCGTAAACCTCAACGTTGACAGCAGATCACATGCAAATATATATTAACTTTCCGGCCTGGGTCGCTTTTTCGTCCGTTCAATTGTGGTTGCTTAGCAACGACTATAATATATAGCAATGATTCACTTCTAAGAGTGAAGACCCGCCGGAACAGTAACACTTTTTTTCGATCGGAGAAAATCGTAGCATTTTGTTAGCATATTAAGATTTAAATTAATTATTCTTAAATCTCTCATAAATCGACAGACTAATTCACAGATTTGCTATTTGGGTTGCATATCACTGCAGGCGCAAGATTTTAACCGCAATGAAGATCTTCATGTAATTGTGAAAAATGGAGATAAACAAAAAAATAATCGACGAATAATACTAATATTCCTAATAAAATATAGATCATTATTTAAATTTTTAATAGGGATGCACATAATATTGTTGCAGTTGTCATTTGAAACTGTAAATAATTCCGCTTACAATATGCATAATTAAATCAGTAATGATGTTTGTAAAGATGAGTAGTTTAGTATTTTAAATTTAAAACACTAATTTGAAATGTAAACAAAACGCAGACTTAACCTACAAATTGTGACAGCAGACACAACCTGTCTGAATTAAGTTTAGACATGTGGTTTACTTCCCGTGTCCTATTTTTAGCAGCAATGTCAGTGCTTATTTTGTTGTTTTCATTCATTCAAAGGTGTTAACGAAAAATGTCAGTCATGTAACTGCTTTTTTTTTAGCAAAGGTAATGTTATGTATCTCATTTGTAAAAGAAATACACTGAATTACTACACCAAACGCAAGCGCATGACATAGGTCAAAGGTTGTTAATATTTACGAAATTTACGATACTGTTTACGCTACCATTGGAAACAATGGTTTCTAGAACGCTGCTTTATTATCAAATTTCTCACGTATTGGCAATAATGGTTGAGTACAAGGAGTTGACATTTTTGATTTGTTATAAATGAAAATTTAATTTTGCAGACTCTAAATAAAACAAATAACAGTCCGAATTTGCTAGAATTAATTAATAGAGAATTGGCTCTTGTGTATGCGCACTATAGAATTGAAGTTAATTATAGATTATACTCAGCATGCGGCAATGTGCCGCTCTCTAACGATAACGAGCGGGAATTATGCCGGCTTTTTAAAAGTCTCAAAACTTCTACTAACTAGCTTTTTCTATAAATAGCTTCAAATGAATCAGCGCAGATAAAAACCAAAAACATGTACTTACAAGCATCGTAAATAAATTTGCGACCCGACTCCAAAAAGTGATGTAAGTTATCGAACTGGAAAACCGCAACAATCACCAACAATTGCACAACAATCAGCAAGGTTTACGGTTGCCCTCGCACAACAAACACGTACAAGGTTACGAAACGAAGCAACGGCTTGCAATAGAAATGCATACAATCAGTGTTTCCAACGTTTTCGGTTCGCTGTAGGAGAGAATTCACGAACTGCGCTTCCTTTCCACATTCATGGACCCAAGCACAAGGGGTACGGGGACCGGGAACCTAAAATGGTCCAATGGTTAGTCATAGTGAATAAGGTGGGGACAACACATGCGCTCAGAAAACCAAACCATTTGGTACCATGGCAAGTGGGGGAAAACCGATAAGCGAAACTTGTGAAACTCCTTTGTTCGCATCAGCGTAGGTATGAAACTTGTTTACGTCGCTTTTTGTGGTCGCATAGATAACAACTGCTAATGGAATGCGGCTCGATTAGCAACACGTAGACAGTTGCGCTATTAAACAAACACCATGAATATTGACGTGGCAATGTTCTCCGCTCAAACTTTCTAATGAAGTCACTTAATGACTTCATTTTAATGGAATCAGGTATAAAAACTGCTTTAATCTGTAGGAAGTGACTGAGATTAAGGCATGCGAATTTCTAATTTTAGGCGAGTCTGAAGGTGATGCATAAGGCGGCCGTAACGTTGTACTCAGATTACATAGCTTTTAAACAATTCTTGTTTTTCGTAAATATTCAACTATTATCAATTTGTTAAATTATATTATACTCACCCAAAATATACTGTATGATAAGGTTTCTACCATAATTTGCTGCTGAGAGATTGTATGTTAACCATGACAAGTAATTATACCCTTGGTACCCTTCAGTATAATTAAAAACTTCATTTTGGTTTGATTTCAACAGCATCTAAATCTAAAACCTACAGCTTTTACATGTAATGTAATCTTTCGATTTTGTTGGGTTTTTCCAATGACCTCTATTTTCCATGGAATAATTTAATCACTTTCAAACGGATTAGCGTAAATTTTTACGACTATATTTATGCATACTAACTGACTAACCAAAAAATAGTGGAAAAACAAGTGATTAATCAACTAATTAGGCATTTTTAAGTTTCTGATCAAGTACTTTAATAATCGCTCATTCATCGTTTATTACATATTTGATAAATTGATTATGCCATTATTTGAATAGCTGATTATACGATCACGTGGCAATGCACTTGATGGACTAATTAATTGTAATTAACATTTTAAGTGGTTTGGGTATTATTAGATAATGGTACAGTTTAACTATAACTTTTACAAGACGCGCCACAACAGTATTGTAATATTTCGATCATTGCTAATATATTATAATCAATCAACAGAAAAATAACAGTTGAATCGATTGTTTTATTAATTAACTACAAGATTAATTAGCTGCTTTTTAAATAAGAGACAAACTGATTCATCCATTCGATTATTTGAATAATTCCTAGTGATATGGGCCGAAAACTTAAAAACTGAACAAAAAAGCGATTTCGAATTCTTACTGTGATTATTTATATTATTAAACCAGTAGATATATGATTTTTGTAAAAGAATTAGAACCCGAAAACAAAAATATGTAACTAAAAAAATTAGAAATGGAGTATCTTTCTGAATATGAGATAGATTTAAATTCTTTATTTGTTGCTGTTCTTACTTAATTTTTATTGTCTTGTATTTATTAAATAGTAATATGTTTATTCACAACACTAAAAAACAAAGCGTGTTAGGAATCTACGACAGTTAAATTTCATACATTTATTTAATCATGTTTTAAAAAACAGAAAGTATTATAAAATTTTTGATTACATTATAAATTATTTTTTAACTGATTTTTGTAATCTGTAATCTTTATTTGCCTTAATTTTTACTCCTACATTTATATGTTGTCTGAAGATAAGCGCAACGTTAAAACGTGGAGGTATAATACGGTGGAGGGTGCGGCAGAACTAATTTTCAGTTTGTGTTTATACACGTATCTACCTCAAAATACCCAGAACTCGCAAGCGTCAAATATAGATAGAATGTATGGTTAATAATTCGAAATCAATTTCCTGGTAAATCTGAACACTAAACAACACACATTTTTAAAGATATTTTCCTAAAGTACAAACTCTAAACTCAATTACAAAGATAGCGCGTTATCTATGTTTGAAATAAAACTTACGAAATAACACCGATAATACTCTATGAGGATAGACGGTAAAAATGTTGGCATTTAGAAAGCGTTTTAATGTTCGTTGATACGTAATGTTGTCGATTATAAAAGATTACTCAGCATCAACAGTTCATTAAATCATTGCATAAAAATTCCAGATAAAAGCCAAGTTAATTTCAATAACAGATTAACGATGACAATTGTTCAAGATTAAATTAATGGAGATGGAGACGGCAGCAATGAATAAATAAATACTGGCTGATTAAATTGCTTCAACGGTCGATCTCAAAACCTTCTACGTTTTGAGGTCACGATGAAATACAGCTGTACAGTGTGGTATAGCAGTCAGAACGATAATTATAGTGTGGAAGATAGTATAGAGTAACTAGCAGTTTGTTAATTGAGTGCATGCCAAGGATAAGTTTGCGCCACAGTCAAGCATGCTATCGCCCGATAGATTTGATGCTACGTCAACTCTGCGCCTTGCTCATTTAAAATCTCATCTACTACGCTGTAGGAATACTCGCTCAAATTGGTTTTATTGCGTTGCTGTATTTCTGTACAATTTGTACAGCTGTACACTGCTTCTGCGTCATCTTTTCACCGCACAAAGAGCGACTCGCTCCACGCCCATGAAAATGAATGACTGCCAGTAGGTATATAAATTTATGCGTCGTCATAAAATGCCCACGAAAAGATATCTTTCGTATAGATACAGAAAATCTGAGTGAGCGGTTAAATTTCAAACCATGAACGATCAAATTAAAGAAGTATCTATGAATACATTTCATAAATCTTCAAAAAGAAAGCAGAAAAGCGTACAAAAAGGAGTGGCAGGATTGGTAGCCTCAACTATTGATCGCAATTCTCACCAATGGAAGGTTCGAGGCATCTGGGGATGGAAATGGGAAAACTGTTCTCTCTTTTTCGACCGCTTTGGGCCTTCCACTACATAAAAAGTGGGGCTATAATTTATATTTTTGAAACGTGTAATCGTCATTCTTTTGTCCATTTGTTTTGTTACGAAATTTGGTAATCTGTTAGTCAACATGACTGACTGGTGCCAGAATTAATTTGGTTCGAAGTACTTCCGCCCCTCCATTTGTTTCCTTAGCTGTTAACTAAATTATTCCATTGCGGGAACTCGCTTGAAACTCGTTTCTTCATACTTCGAAAGACTCGTACCAACTATAATTTATAATTCTTATGAAATATAAATCTTACAATACTCAAATTATCAGATACTACTAGCCTTCACGTATTTCAGAGCGACAGTTTTAATGAAGATGTATACAAGCTTTGGTTTCGTGTGCAACCGTGCGCTTTGTGTCTCTAGATTTGTTTTATTTATGGAATCTGCTATTATACTTCTACCATTGCCAGTTACACGTAAAGTATATTGTCAAAATAAATGTAGCGATGTATACTAAGCAGAAAAAAGAAATACGAAGACAATCGTTATTATTTGTAGTTTGTGATTGCCCAAAATGATATACCTATTTCTATTTAGCTCCTCCGTTTTATGTATTAACACACAGCCAAGTGATTTTTCAAATGGTTACTAAATATATTGGCAAAGCTACGAAATATTAAAAATATATTATTAAAAATATCATGCGAACACTGACCTTAGTTTATTGAAATTAGTTATTTAGATACCATAATGATCGTAATTACTTTTTCCATGAGGAAGGCGTACGAATCAATTTACGTATGTCTATTTATAAATGTAGGCCATATTATATTTAATATTTTATTTTACGTAGGTCTTTCTGCTTCTAATTTTCTCACGTCGTTTCAAGAACTAAATGCTAAATATCTATAATACATATATTATGATGTTCGTATTTATATTATGGTATCAATAAAAAATATTGCTATTAATTTACTATTTAAGGATTGTATTTTTAGGTTCTATCTATAATTAGAAAATATTTAGAAATTAACTCCATGTGACAGCGATAAAGAAATGTCGCCTGTAAAATTAACCACGATCGTGTAGAGAAATCCATTTACTTTTATATAGCTTAAGATGTGTGAAGGGGTATGTGTAGCATCCTCCAGGAAAAATTAAAAACAGGCATTTGTCACAGTTTTTTTTAATTTGAGTTTAGATTCTCCAAGAAACAATATAGTACATATATACATACGAGGGTTGCCTTTTATATTTCGGGATTGGGCAACCCTAGTATTGCCATCTGGCAACTGACGTCTCTATCGTAAAATTTGACATTTTTGACGATATACGTACTCAGAACGTTTTGACGTACGAGCGCTATTTGTGTTGTTTACAGTAACTTGAAAAAATCATATCGGCCAAAAAATGGAATTAAATCGTAAACATTTTCGTGCGATTATTTTTTACAACTTTCGACGTGGATTAACTCAACAACAGCGCATCGATGAACTTAATTCGATTTTTGGCGATGAAGCACCATGAAGGACCAGTGTTTCTCGATGGTTTACCGAATTCAATCGTGGCCGTAATTCGCTCAACGACGAATTTCGTGAAGGTCGTCCAAAATTGGTTGTTGTTCCGAAAAGCATTGATGCGGTGCGTGAAATGATACTGTAAGATTGTCATGTGACTTATCGTGAGATTGAGCTATCCTTGGACATTAGTGGGACCAGCATACATTCAATATTGCATGAACATTTGGCCGAAAAAAAGATTTGTTCGCGTTGGATTCCACATAATTTGACAATCGCTCAAAAACAAGCTCGTGTAAATTGGTCGCAAGAAATACGCAAAAAATTCGATCGCGGTGCTTCAAAACATGTGTATGACATCGTGACAGGTGACGAATCGTGGATCTAGGCAAATGAGCCCGAAAGTAAACAGCAGTGTACGGGTCTTCCAAAGCGAGCCAAACCCAACAAAAGTCGTTCGTGCTCGAAGAACTTCGAAGTAAATGGTCGCCTATTTTTTCGGAAAAACTGGACATGTCTCAACCGTACCATTAGTGCAACGTAGAACGGTCAATTCTGAATGGTACACAACCATTTGTTTGCCACAAGTCTTCGGAGATATAAGGGAAACTAAACGCCGAAGACGGATCATTCTCCACCACGACAATGCGAGCTCCCAGACATCGGCTCGAACAAGTGACTTTCTGAACACTCAAAACGTCGTTTTGATGAATCATCCGCCGTATAGTTCTGATTTGGCATGCAATGACTTCTTTTTATTCCCGAACATCAAACAGAATTTGCGAGGTCAACGTTTTTCGACACCCGAAGAAGCGGTTGATGGGTTCAAAATGCATGTTTTGGAGATACCTCAATCGGAGTGGAAAAAGTGCTTCGAAAATTGGTTCACACGCATGCAAAAGTGTATTGATCTTCATGAAGAATATTTTGAAAATCTATAAAGCCATTTTCGATGACAAATATTTGTTTCTGTTCTCTAATCCCGAAATATAAAAGGCAACCCTCGTATGATTTTTAAAGTGAATGCCATTGCAATACCAAGAAAATTGTTAACGTTTACAGTTTTAACGACTACGCCATATGCTTGACTTCGTAGTATTTTTTTGGAAATAGAATAGAATTTTAATATGTATGCTCTGGTATTTAGTTGCCTTTTAATGAATACAACTTCCTCTCTTGAAATGTGGATCCATAGCTCCAAATTTTTACTAGCAAACACTTTTTTAATACAAATCTGTACAAACACTAATCGTATAATCACTGCAAGAGGACACCGTATTTAATATAGACAAAAAAGGGTTGGGTGTTAAAGGACTATGACGTTCATGTTTCTGTTGTGGAATCCTTTTTAAGTAAGGTATAATTTTATTTATTATTCTGTAATCTATTAAGGACAATATTAATTTTGTTGATATGACTTTTATAATGAATATGCAGTGTATTAGCGATGTATTTACGTTTTCATCATTTAGTAAATGGTGAACAACCCCATTGCTCAATAATGGAAATTCTATATTAAAACAATTTATTAAATCTTACTAATGGGTTATAACATTGTAAATGGTAAAATTAAAATGTAAATTGCAGCCTAGATTTCCACCAACATCCTTAGGTACTTAATAAATTTAACAAATTAATGTTATTTTTCTAAAATAAATAATTTATTCATTGTGTTTTATTATTTAAGAAGGTAAAACCCTATCTAATACTTTCATTTCATTTCATAATCATGATCCTCGTTTGTACCGCTTGCGCAGTGTCGAGGCGGTATGAGGTAAAACTAAGCTAGTTTGTGCTAGGCACAACAGGGCCCGACTCTGTAGGTTACCGTGTTGGTGCGAAACTGTGCTTGACTTGACCATTAATTTGATTCCCAACGGCAAATAGAGACCGGGGCCCAGTACCGACCACCCAGGGAATTAGGAAAACTTCCGACCCCTGGACTGATTCAAACCGGGAAGCGTTCGGACTATTACAACTACAGCCTGGCTGTCTTACCACTGAGCCACCCCAGTTTAGAAATTATTCCCATAAAACTGAAAATCACTATTTTCTTTACAGTAAAATATTTCTGTAATTATAAAAGATATGAAAAAATATTTCATGCAAAAGTTATTTGGTTTTATTAGGTACACTTATACATGATGCCAAAATAAAATACAAGATGGCGGTTTCCGAGATATTTGTAGCAACTTTCTAATATTAAGTGGGCGCTATATTGGATTTTTACATGGTTATGTAGCGTTTTTTTTTCTTTACTTTTTTTGACGATGTGGTACAACTTATATTTGAATTAAAAAAAATAATATTAAGTGTTTTAATTTTAAATCAAGTAAGCATGAAAACAAATACACGCTAACTTTACTTTGGAAACAAATGAAACAAAAACCAAACATTTAAAGTCTAGTAAATGTTAAAATTAAAATAAATGCTCAAAATGCTGGCCGTTATTGGCTAAATACAAGCGACACTGTGTTTGCGACACTAGGTACCAGTTGCTTTTCACAATGTATGTATTACAATTAATATCGTTAAATACTTGCACCACGGCTTCGGGTATATCTTCAATATTATTATAACTGAAATTACGTCCATACACTGTATTTTTCAATGTTTCCCATAAATAAAAATTAAGAGGCTTTGAGGCGGCTGATCTGGCTGGCCATTGAATGTATTCGTCAGTATTTCTCCTCGTCCTCAATCCTTGACCCACGAGATGGTATGGCGACATGGAAAAATAGATGTGACTATTGTTGCCCAGCTAGTTCGGTCTTTAGCAATACGTATCGCTTCATGTACTACTATGTCCAATCATCTTTATCATCTAATCTATCGATCTGCTAGATGATTTGTTACCCGGCCAACTCCCGTCTACCTTCCCTTGTATAATTAACTTTTCTAGATAATCTGTTTTGCGCGAAATGTGACCAACATGTCTTACGACAAATCGTGCTTATTATCGTCAATAGACGAGTTTCAGCGTTAAGTTCTTGCAAAACAGAATTTTTGGTGCGATGGGTTGTCCAAGGTATTCGTAGGACTCTTATATACCCACATTTTAAAAGCATTTATTCGCTGTAGACCGGTCTTCTTTAACGTCCACATTTCCGAAGCACATGCTGCTATAGGAAATATAAGAATAAGAGAATGGACTAGTCGTAATTTATTACGTTTTGTTATAGCTGAATCTTTCCAGTTTAGCTTTTGCCGTTCTTACGATTGTCAGACTTTTTCTTATCTCTAATTCACATCCACCAGTGTTTGTAAGTTTCAAAACTTAGTTCAAATTTCCACTGTTTCGTAGTCGCTATTACCCTGTTACTAAAACGACCATTTATATAATTAATATCATGTCTAACATTGTGTGCAGGAGTGCCATCGTGTTGGTACCATATTTGAATATCATCTAACAAATCCTGTAGAGATTTGAAGAATTTCCAAATACCGTTGCTCTGTTAAGTTTCCATCAAATATTATAGAACCAATTAGACGATTTCCCAATATGCATTTTGAGCATTTATTATAATTTTAATATTTAGTAGTATTTAAATGTTTTGTTTCTGTTTCATTTGTTTCCAAAGTAAACTTAACGTCCATTTGTTTTCATGCTTACTTGATTTAAAATTAAAACAATTAATATTATTACTATTTTTTTTTATTTTAAAAATGCTACATAACCATGTAAAAATCCAATATGGCATTAGAAAGTTGCTAGCAATATCTCAAAAATTGCTATTTTGAATTTTATTGTACATCATTTATAAGTGTGCCTAATCTAATTAAATGACTTTTACATGAAATATTTTTTCATATCTTTTATAATTACGGAAATATGTGACCGTACAGAAATAGCGATTTTCGGTTTTTTGGGAATAATTTCTAAACTGTTCGAATTTTAAAACAACGGAATCTGAATCAGTACTAAAAAATGCATAAATTTTACCATTTAAACAAATCTCCATCTTTAATAATAATAAGTAAAATACGCGTGGTAGCCTACTCAATCTGGGGCACACTGTATATAAATAGCAACTAAACTACTGAAAATATGGAGCCCAAAATGGCATTAGTTGTGCTTGAGTATGCGCTATGTACATAAAATACGATTGTATGGAGATTCGGAACAAAGAGCATAACACTTTCTCTTGAGTTGTCCATACTCTAAGTCTTTGTATCTACAACACTATATTTCATTTTATAACCTTGGGCCAGAGAGACCCGTAGAGCTGCACATATTTGTATACCATAGTACACTATGTTTAAGTAAAAGGCCTCCAGCTCATATGAGCTTTATTATTCAATTAAGACTTAATAACCCGTATGTACGGATTGTTAAATGGTAGACTACATTTATGTTAGATGGAATACTCGGTATGTTTTTAGATTCCATTATTTTTTAATTCTCGATCTCCTTGCACCAGATAACTGATCGTTTAAAAAAGAATCAAAGTCAGCATCTATATTACAATGGAGATAGATATTTGTGAAATAGCGAAATAAAAGTGATGAAATTTGGTTTAGAAAATTATGAAAACAATCTTACAAGATGTTATGAAATTGGCCTGTGATTTTTTCTTAATTATTTTACAAACTAGTATTAATTCCCATGGTAATAGACTGTACGTTGTTTTAAGATATATCGTAATGCCTGCGCCATAGTTTCTCATTTAATCTAATATTTATAAAGGATATACAGAAAGAGAACTAAAAGCGAACAAGACAGTCTAAAAATATACCAAGATAAACAAGTTGAACATCATTATTCGAGTTAATTGTAAGATGTAAACGTTTGAACATTGGCAAAACGTGGAGTTTTATCAACTATTTACGTATATACATACGTATATGTATAGTTTATTGGCTCTTAATTGAATAATAAAGTTCCTACAAAGCGGAGCTTTTTTATGCTATTAGGCCACAATACTTACGATGTAATTCGTTTCCTTCATGTAAAAACCGAAAACCTTGCCGAACTTTACCGTAAATATGCAAGGTTTAAGAAACAGCCAGACACTGATGTAGGAATTTCAGAGATGGCCGGACAAACGTGCATGACGAGGAACGAAATGGGAGATATTCTGTTGTCAATGACGATCTTATGGAAACCGAAACCGAAAATTCTATATCGGTGTTTCACGATTTCGCAAATGGTCGCAAACTTTCCTCAAATTTCACGTACGATACTGTATGAAATTGTCACGAACAGTCTAGACTCTAGAGTCTAGAGTATCAGAAGCTATGTTCGAAGTGGAACCGAAAACGTTGATGGATGTTTACATAGACTAGCGAATAGCCTTTGCACTGGCCTTTCCGCATCGCTACGAAACTGATGGCAATGACTACCTAAGTCAAATTGTGACTGGCGACGAGACTTGGATTTCGTACGCAATCTTGCAATCAGGAAACAGTTAAAGCAGTGGAAGCATGCGGGTTCCCCCAAAGCCAAAAAGTTCAAGCAAACGTTCAAGAACCGAAAGGTTATGGCTACTGTTTTTTGGGACAGGAAAGGCGTACTGTTGGTTGCTTTTCTAGGACTTGGTGCAACAATTAGTGCAGACGTGTATAGCGAGCCTTTAATAAAGTTGAAAATAGCGATTCAGACCAACAGGCGAGGATTGCTTACCTATGAGTCGTGCTTAAGCACGACCTATCTTCACCTAAACTTTTCGTCCTAGGCAGTAACCGTCAATTACGAAGGTATACAAAAACTTGTATCACAGTATTTTAAGTGTTTAAATTCGAATGGTGACTATGTAGAGAAATATTTTAGGAGTTTATCTAAGATTTAAGCATAACATTTTTTTTCAACTTTACATTTTTGTTTTACGGCTAATCGGCCCTTAATTTCTGAATAAGCCTCGTAGTTACGGTGACAACAGAAAACACTATTTTAGCTAGTTTTGAGTTACTTTAGTACCATGTTTTCATATACAGTATATTTATCGGTGTATAAAACACACTTTTTTAAACCAAAAATTGCTGTCAAAATAGGGTATGCGACATACACCGACAAATAGGGAATGTACAAAACATTCTCGATTATTGGGCGAGAGTACAAATATTTGCGGAATTTCACGTTTTCGCGGGAAGCTCTGCACGTAACCCCCGCGATTACAGAGACCCGACTGTATAATACTTTACAAAAGGTGACCGACCAGATGATGGATAGTGTTAGTATAGTGAATGTTCAATCAAGTGCTTTTAAGTGACAAGGTGAGGATAAACTAAGGCGGCTATGATTTGAGAAGTAGAAATTTTCAAATAATGTAAAAGTTAATTTTAGTGGTATAGGGTTTGCAAAAAGAAAGTGCAACATTCCTATA
The DNA here is from genome assembly GCA_014611495.1 of Limonius californicus. NCBI lineage: Eukaryota > Metazoa > Arthropoda > Insecta > Coleoptera > Elateridae > Limonius > Limonius californicus. The sequence goes on along the minus strand of JABXWE010001283.1, from coordinate 31,822 downwards.
GAGTGTGATAATCAAAGATCAAAACTTAATTACCGTCATATACACTGCGTCGAGTTGAATTGCCCTCCCCCCCCCCCCCCCCTGGGTGTCTCTTTTTCTAATCACACTACTAACTTTTGAACGACTTGGTATTTCTTCACAAAATTATGTGTGCTTTAATGGAAGGCTAAATACTACTTTTTAGCCCATATTGAAATTTTATAACTTTCAAAATGGCGGCTAGGCGCCATCTTGAGCTATTTTTTTAAATGTCAATGGGGATCGAGTGACACCTCATTTGACAGGTATTTTAATTCTGCGTCTGATCCTCGAGTTTCATAAAAAAAATTCATCCAGAAAGAAATGACAGATGATTGAAAATACCAAGTTTATGGAAAAAAGAAGGCACCCGGAAAATTTTGTGATTTGTGGTCAGGATATGTTGTTGGCCTCGTCGAGGACAACAACTTTTCCTTATGGCACTTTCCCGTCGCTCGTACCATTCGGCCGCCAGGGGCGTCCAAAGTCGAAACACTAATCGACTTCCAGCACGTGTCCACGTCATCGCAGCGAGTCGGTCGCGAGCTCAATCTGTTCACATAAGTACGCCTCCCATTAAAGCACACAAAATTTTGTGAAGAAATATCAAGTCGTTGAAAAGTTAGTAGGGGGAGGACATTTTACGATCGCATTGTATATCCGTACATACGAGGTTTGGCAATTTAATTCTCAGATTAACGCTGTAGAACGGAAGTCATGGACATTGGGTTTCTCTCAGTGGTCACAGAGCCGCGTATGAATATTAAATTTTACTATAAATTATGGAAAACAACAACTGAAACTTATGAAATGTTAAAAACAATGTATGATGATATCACATTGAGTCGTACTAGCCTGTCTGAATCGTTTAAACTAGAGGTGGCCTACCTTTTCGGGGGTGGGCCAAATTTAAAAATTAGTATGCCCGCCGGGCCGCCAAAATGTTACGAACAATTGCTGAACATTCCTGCTGCTTCTAGCCGCTGTTGGGTCAGCGCTGCGGTACATAGATCAAAAAACCGCCGCAGCGTCGTTCAGCGTCATGCAGAGGTGGTATCCATTGTATACAGGTTAAAGGATACCACACTGCCGCCGCCAAAAGAGTACCTACCCTCTACAGCACTCTTTTGATGGCGGGCGGCTCGGTATCCTTTGAGAGTGTCACTAAATAACAGCAGCTGGTATGTTTTAATTATTGGGAGCACTGTTTACTAATTGTAGATTGGGGCAATTCTTTAATTAGCGACTTCAGCAAATCTTTGTTTCTGAGAGGAAAGTTTGCGGGCCGCAGAGTAAAGCGAAGATCCGCGCAGAGTTCGTTCCGCACAATTTTACCGATGAGCGGAAACAGGGAATAGCATCAGATTTATCGATTGCGACCATAATTTCCAGTAAAGGGTAGTTCGTTCTGGTTGGTTGACAATGCCCTGTCCATTCTGAACTGAATGTGAAGTAATTTCACATGAAACACGACGTTGTTGAGATCTATCACCCACCTTAATCACTTGACTTGGCACCGGTAGACAGTTTTCTCTTTTCTCTTTTCCAGTGTGAACTACATTCAGAGTGAGCCAATCTTATGACGCAGAAAATGAGAGAAAAATGTATCGACTGAACAGAAAGAAGTTTCTTCTTCTGACCCTTGTCTTCTCCCACTGTTGTTAAAAACTGTTAGAATATTGGAATAAGCGAATTGAAGTAAATGGAAATTATTGTGAATAAATATCAAATATTTTTCTTGTTACTTAAATTATATTTCTTTTTATTGTGCCAGTCTGGGAATTAAATTGCCAAACCTCGTAATATCCCAAATGCACGGCATATTACCAAAACCCTTCTTAGGTTGTCACATAAAATAGTTATATTGGAAACTGTCAGTGTCAAGCTCGCATGAAGTTTGTTGCTAGGACAAAGCAAAAAGGAAAAATATCAGTAATATGTTTGCACGATAGTATTTGGTATCAGAATCGGCTGTACTTCACTACAGTTTATCTGCATCTCTTGTATAACAAGTGAAGGCAATTCTCATTAGATTAAGAAAGATCTAGGTTTGTTTACATCATTTACTATAACTTGGCCGCAATTTTGTAGTTATTCTTAGTAGTGCGGTAGTGGGACTGTGTATGGTAATAGACCTTCCAATATATTTTTAAATATTCGATAAATCTAGTATGGCACTGTCGGGTAATCGACTGCCATATTAATCGATTGTTCTATTAATAGATTATAAAAGTAACAGATTATTTATCGATAAGTCGACTATCTCTTGTAATCGATTTTCGTTATTGACTTCCAACGTCATATTGAATAGTCAAAAATTTTGTAAATACTGTAATGTAATGCCATACAATCTTAACTAAAACTAAAACTCATATCACAAATATACTACTACAAAATCGAATATAAAAGCGTTAGCCGTGCTAGCTAGTATTTATAACGCCTGTCTGAAATTGCACTACTTCCCTAAAAATTGGAAATGTGCGGTAATACTGCTATTCAATACACCTGGAGAAGAATCGAAAAATCCTAGTAGCTATAGACCCATACGTCTACTAACGACGATGTCTAAACTACTGGAAAGAATAATATATATTCGTACGAATCGTATAACTAAAATAGGCAGAAACAACGTACATTACCCCACATTCAATTCGGGTTCAAACTACTACACTCTACGACATATCTACTTCAACGATTAGTTGAGATAATTGAAAGAGAATATGAAGCTAAGCAACACACTGCCGCTGCATTTTTAGATATAGCGCAGACCTTCTACCGCGTATGGATTAATGGCATACTACATAAACTGCTACATATTGGACTGCCGAACTACATTATCAGAATACTCTCTTCTTTGCTCAATGGCTTTGTTGTAAAAATCAACAAAAAAATGTCACAAGTAAAACATATTACTGCCGGTGTGCCCTAAGGGTCTATTTTAGGGTCAATATTATTCAACGGGATGTACACGATATTGATGAACTTGCTGAAGTGTCACTTTGTATGTTTGCTGACGACACGGTAATAGTAACTCAAAACGAAGACATCGTAACTGCTGTCCACCATTTACAAAATGCTATAAAATCAATGTCTGAGTGGATGAATAAATGATGCGTTTCACTTAATCCAACTAAGTGCGAACTAAAAATATTTACACTACGACGACCTACTACACCAGCCTGCTTAACAATTAACAAGCAAGCGGTCAATTGGTACCCAAATGATGGATGCGTAAAGTAATTAGGAGTGCATCTTGATCGTAGATTAACATGGAGCATCCACATAAATAATAACTGAATGGTAGCTATGCTTAGCTAGCTCAACTTTATATATATATATATATATATATTGTCATATACGTTCAGGCCAAAGAAGTGGCTCCACGTTTACAGTGTCATTTTCTGACAAAGTTGATAAAAGGTCCACATTGGGACTGACATTACTAAATTAATTTTAAAATTTGACATTGACAGAAATATTTTATTTTGACAAATAAATTTAATTACTCAGAATTTTGAAAAAATGTATGAAACCAAAGTTTATAATATTCTATACAACTTGCCAAAGATAAAACGCTAGCTAAAAAATTTAGTCGAAGAGCTTAGAGACTAATCTCTTTGGAGTCGGTTCACTATTAAGGGTAACTTAATGATTCGTATGTAAATAAACAATATGTGTAATTACCAGCCCACACAAGGACTACAATACTGGTACGAACTCCTTCGCCCTGCTTCAGCTGACCTAAATATATATCAAAATAACAATCTATGTACAAGGTAACTCTAACTGCTTCTCAGAAGTTCTCTGCGCTCCTTACTCCAATCTTTTTATCAGACAATCTTACAAAGTGACGTTAAAACTTGCCTTGTTTCCTATGTGGTGCTTGTCGTTCACGTCTCCTCCCCGATCTTGGAACTGGATACTCCAAATAATTTGTTTATTAAAAAGACATTTTCATTTTCAAAAAAGGTTTACTTGTCATGTAGTTTTTCTAATATTACAGTTCTTCTAAAAGCTTTAAATTCTAAAAGTATTTTTCTTCCAGATTTTCAAAAATACAACTTTTTCAATTATTTTTATACCAATATCAATAATAAAAACAACAGCTAAAATTACCAAGGAAAATTGTAACACCAGGATACTAGTTTTTAAAATAAATAAATTATAACTTTGTCAAATATAAAAACATTTTGATATTAATATAATTTTTTTATAAGCACGACGAAAAACCAAATAAAAACCAAGTCAATCGAATAACCTCACAAGTAATGAAACACTTCAACCCCGCATGTTCCAACACAAATTCCCACACTATTTCTTTTCGCTTAAAAACTCCCATCATAGTACTCCAAATATCCATCAATGTATTAACTTCCTGCATTCCATCCGAATCCTTGTATATTTTATTAAATGTTATTGTTTAATAGCTTCGAGCTTGGCTTGCAATCGGCTTAAATTCATCACCAGCATAATAATACGTGTGTGATCCGGCAAGACACACATTGTTTAACCAAAAAAAATTACCGAATCTCAAATTGTTAGTAAAACGTACGCAACCCTTCGACTAAACTAAAAGAACTGCAATCTAGGATTCCATGACAATATATATATATATATATAATAATCGAGCAAATGCGCAAAATAAGTTACCGCCTCCACCACAACCAGAGATAATAGTTCCGCAAAACATACAAACCCCACAACTCCAACCAGGGGTGAAGTATGATGCTCAAGCGGCAGCAAAACAATCACAACAAAACCAATATCCGCAATTATGTCAACAACAACCGGATTATAATATTATAACCTTCCTACAACAACAAAATGCATACCTACAGCAACAAAACCTACAATTTCAGCAGCAAATAGAAAAACAACAACAATCTTTATTAGAACACAAGAAATCAGACAGCTCAGAGAAGAGATGAGGCATGTTACAAAAGCCAAAAAATAATGGCTCAATTATACAAAATTGCTCTGTGGAACGCTAACGGAATCACAAACCACAAACACGAAGTAGAATTATTTTTAGTTTTAAACAAGATCGATATCCTGCTAATATCGCAATCACATTTAACAACAAATACAAGTTTTTAAATTCCACGCTTTATAATATAAATATAAATGCAGCACATCCGGACACAGAGCGACAAGCCAGTGCGGGTGCAGCAGTTATCATAAGAAATGGTATAAAACACCATATGCTGGAAAAAATCGAAGAAGCATGTCTCCAGACAGCAAGTATTGTCATAGAAGACTGGTACGGTCCAATAACCGTTTCTGCAGCCTATTGCCCTCCTAACTACCCTGCCGACAAGCAAAGCTTTATCCATTATTTCACTCAGCTTGGACATAGATTTCTAGCAGGTGGTGATTATAATGCGAAGAACACCAGTTGGGAATCTAGACTATCAGCCCCTGGGAGAGGTAAAATTCTACACACGGTAATAAACGAATTACACTTGAACCATCTTTCCACACATAAACCAACATATTGGCCGACGGACTCCAATAAGCTACCAGACTGTCTAGACTTCTTTGTCACTAAAGAATTTACTCCAGGATCTCTAGACATTGAACCAAATGATGACTTAGCATCTGATCACTCTCCAGTAATAGCAACAAACTATTCGGGTATAAAAGAAAAGGAGCAGATGATAAAATTTCACAATCGTAAAACCGACTGGGGATACTTCAAAGAACTGATTAACGACAAAACAAACCTAAGAGTCTCGCTCAAAACAACAGAAGAGTTGGAAAGAGAAGTACAAAACTTCACCTCACTAATACAAGAATCTGCTTGGGAGGCAACATTGGTGCTAGCAAAATCAAAACCTAAAACAGTCGATTGTCCAATAAACATCCGTGAACAAATACTAGAAAAAAGACGACTTCGACGGTCATGGCAATTATCAAGACATCCATGAGATAAAACAAATTTTTCGCGCAGCAAGGCTTCTGAAAGAATCACTAAAAGAAGTCAAGAACAGATCATTTCAGGAATACTTGGAAAGACTAACACCAACAGTTGACACTGAATATGCTATGTGGAAAGCAACAAAAAGATTAAAACAACCAAGGGAACATATACCACCCATAAGAATACCAAACGATGGCTGGGCTAAAACAGACAAGGAAAAGGCTGAAACTTTTGCTGATTATCTAGAAAATGTGTTCAAGCCGCTACCAAAGATCGACGAGGTCGAGGATGATGAAATCCAAAGATTCCCAGAAGAGCCTGAACAACCTAGCGAACATGTACCTACAGCAACACCAAAAGAAGTAAATGATGTAATCCTCAATGACCTAAGCCCAAAAAAGGCCCCCGGTTACGACCTGATCACGGGCAAAATAATTAAGGAACTTCCTCGCAAGGGTAAACTTAGTCTTCAGACTAAAATATTTTCCACCCCAGTGGAAAACAGCAGAAATAATACTAATTAAAAAACCGGGCAAACCACCGCATGAGCCTTCATCCTATCGGCCGATTAGTTTGTTGCCTGTCTTATCTAAAATTGCTGAAAAACTGTTAGTCAAAAGGTTAAATAAGATAGTCGCAGAAAGAAACCTGATACCTGATCACCAATTCGGGTTTAGGCGGCAACATTTTCAATTGAACAGGTGCATCGTGTAGTCGGCACCATCAATAAAACATTTGAAGATAAAAATTACCGTGTCGCAGTATTCCTAGACATTAGCCAAGCATTTGATCGGGTATGGCACCAGGGACTCCTCTATAAGCTCAGAAAGAAACTTACAGAAAGATACTTCATTATTCTTAAATCATATCTAAGTGAGAGGTACTTCCGAGTGAGATATGAAAATGAAATAACAACACTACACCCAATAAAGTCTGGCGTGCCGCAGGGTAGTATACTGGTTTCTTTATTGTACCTCTTATTCACTGCTGATCTCCCAACCAATGATGATGTGATCACAACCACATTCGCAGACGATACTGCCATTTTAGCTATTCACAAAAATCCAATTGAGGCAAGCAGCATACTACAACATAGTATTAATGAAATTGATAAATGGACCAAGAAGTGGAGGATTAAAGTAAACGAGGCTAAATCCAACCACATCATTTTTACTAAATGTCGAGGAGACTCACCATAAATAATGACAGGAAACCAGACCATACCTACCACAGACAGCGTCAAATATCTTGATATACATCTAGATAAGGGATTGACTTGGCGCACACATAACTGGATGAAACGCAAACAATTAGGTACTAAATTCCGAAAACATTATTGGCTGCTGGGAAGACAGTCTCAACTTTCACTTCGAAACAAATTGCTTGCATACAATGTCATCTTCGGGCCAGTATGGACATATGGGTTACAGCTTTGGGGGACAGCATCGAAATCAAACATCGCCATCATCGAAAGATACCAGTCTAAAGTGCTGCGTGCTCTTACGGACGCCCCATGGTTTGTGACGAATAAAGACATCTACAATGATTTGGAAGTGCCCACAGTGAGTGAAACGATTGTGCAGTGCAGCGTAAAATACATTCAACGCTTGGAAAATCATCCAAATGTGCTGGCAATAAATTTGCTTGATAACGGTGAGCAGACAAAAAGACTAAAGCGTAAAACGCCACTCTACTTAGTGCATGAACGATAAACACCAGATTGTAACGTTTAGTTCTTAAAGTTTAGTTAGTTTTACTAACACTCTTGTACTAATTTTCATATAGAGACTACTGTTCACTGGAACATATCTCTTTATCACGCCAATGTTATCAATTTACACAAATGTTTATTGTTAATATTGTAACAGATAGCATTGTAAACCTTGAACAAAAAAAATATATATATATATATATATATCAAACCATAATTAGACCGGGGTTAAAGTATACTTGCGTAGTTTGGGGCGCTACTTCAGAAACAAATATGAAGAAGATCCGGTCATTTCAACCAAAATATTAAAAATCATTACTAACGCACCCTGGTTTGTTAGGAACCAACAGTTGCACGACAAACTGCAAATACCAGTCATCCTTCAATATGTGAAGCAAATAGGTAGAAATCATCATCTAAGTTACTGAACTGTCCTAGTGCAGCTCACTACACGATTGGAACAAAAAATATTCACAAAAGGTTAAAGGGCAAATTACCACAAGCCCTTATAACATCAAATAGTGATGATAATAGTGATGACAGTGTGTGATATAATCACTAGTGACAAAATAGTTAGTCAATTAGACACTGTGCAGTGGGAAGTTGTTAGCGGTCATTTACGTGAATAAAGTCATATACGATGAACAAAACCATGAAAAATCCAAGTTTGTTGGACTGGTTTAAATAGATATTAAAAGAAAAGAAAAAGGTATTATGGAGGGTATCCGGTTGCTAAGGTACACATTACGCAGTACGCCACTCCACGATGAGTTTGAAACTTGTAGCTGATTGAGATGCACATCGGTAGTACTTATGTTGCTCGTGGCGCTCTTTTCGTTTCAGAATTGCGCGTTTTACAGTCACAAAATATCAGTCACAACAAATTTAGAATTGCGGGCGATCATTCAACCTTTGCACCCACCGCCTCTCATCAAACGATAGTGAGGCCTTATGGAAAAGGGCCGATGAATCGAAAATAAGTTAGTGTATAAGGCGGATGATCGCAGGTGTATTCGTTCGACAGAAACGGAAAGGAAGGGTGACGAAAAGCGTTAGGTAATTGCACGACAACGCAAGACCACACCTCACATTAGACGAAGGTCTGGTTTTAGAAATTCAGTTGGAAGGTCCTCAGCCATCCGCCATGCAGATTAAACCCGGCTTCTAACTAACTAAGCTCCTTTGTCTTATAACAGTTATTGACGACCACGATGTTCAAACAGATGTAAGATAATATTTTAAAAATTTGAAACGCGCTTTTAATGAAGAGGTTATTTCTATCTGAAGTATGTTCTATTTCCATAAATAAAGCAGTGTTTATGTATAAATTATATTCTGCATATGCAATCTCAAACATACATATTATAGTTTTATACTATGTATATGTTGGAACAATGCAACATAATTAACAGTATACTGTTAATATTACTCAAAACAGCGGTACTACAAATTCAAGTGCAAAATAATACATTATCAATTTCATTTATATTTTAAATTCATTTCCTTATTAATATAATTACATTTAACAATTATCTAATGCAAATTACCATTTCTCAATTTTCACATTTATAGTCATTGTATGAATTGTTTAATGCGAGCTAGTATTTTAAGTCGGTAGTCAGTATAGCGAAGGGAGAAGTTGGGAGCCTCAACTGTGATTTTTTGTGTCCTGTAGGTATTATTCTGTTATTCAGATATGGTAACGCTGACTGAGCCAGTTAATCAAACTAGAAAACGCAAATTAATCAATTAAATTGGTACATCTTCTTTTATATCGGTACAAATACTGGTTGTCAGTTTCTCATCTTTTCTTCGAAAAGAGACATTTAATAAAAAACTCCCTCACAAAAAATCCTGTATAAGTCGCTCATTTTAAAAGCATTAGCAACAAATGATGTAGCATAGAAATTCAAAATAGGGGAATTCAGCACAAGTGCAGCGTCACACATGGACAGCAAATGTCGGTTTCAGTCGGACTATGTAATTATTTACCGTCATTAATCCTAGATTAAAGATTTTATTCTAAATAAATAAAAGATACATTGTAATAATAATATGTAAATACATATGTCATCCAGAGGTCATTATCACGAACAATCATCAGGGCAGACCTTCAGATACGGGAAGTATACAATTGCGACTTTCCAAAATACATCATTGTGTAAGATCGTAGATTTTTAGAACATAAGTGAGAATTGAGAAAGAAGGGTGATTAACCCGAAAAGATAATATTAAACACCTTAGACTTCATCAAAATTTGTCTCAAAGTTAATATAGATTAAGATACGTGAAAATTGGTAAGGAAAGGAGTTTAACTTGAAAGAAAAGTATTAAAAACTTTAACATTTCAAAAATGTATAAGTGTGTTAAAATTTGTCATCAAGTTTCTCATTCAATATATTTTAAGAAAAGTGAGAATTGGAAAGAAACGGCGATTAACCTAAAAATATAATATTACTACACATATTTATACACAACCAAAATTATAGATCTGCCAACATTTTTCTCAAAGATTCCCATTAAAAAAGTGAGAATTGGGAAGGACAGCTGATTAGCCTCAAAGTAGAGTATTAACAACTTTAAACTTCCCCAAAACTACAGCTTTGTCAAACTATGCCTCAAAGATTTACCATAACAAAAGAAAACAACAAACCGGTTTTGGCTGCATTTTACTTGAAATCGCTGGGGTATCAACTTACAACAGCAATAGGTAACTGGTGATTATCTGGCTATTGTTCGAAAATTGTCAATTCTATTGCACCTAGACAGTCCCTCCTTATTCAGGCAAAAAATAAGATTTTTGTTGCTGTTGAGAAAGATTGTTCTATTTTACTTTTTATGCCTCTCTTTCTCTCCAGAAAGTATCTTTCAGGTATCCAGTCCAACACGGGTGACATTGAGGACTATAAATGTTTGCTTGTTACATCCATTGACCGTAATTCATTAGAGTATCTTAAAAAACTATTTATAGTACTGTAACTAAAATGCCATGTTTGTTAGCAAGAAAAATACATTTTCATACTTCGAAGATGCTTGAATCTTATAATCATCAATCAATCAATCAATCATCACATCTATCCATTCATTTGAATTTTAATCGGTAACAGAGATATTGTTAAATACAGCTTTTCTTGTGGTAAATCTTTTCAGCGTAACAAGCTAGAAGTGTTGATACTATTTTAATTTTTGATTCTGGTACGAGAGATCGCCGTAAGCAGGAAATACAATACAGTAAACAATGAAAATCCAAACATTTGCTTCTTAAACGCTCTTTATATCTGGTATCTCAAGATAGTCTTACGCGAGTGGACTATATTATACTAATATAAATGAGCCAAATTCTGCAATGTCAGTATAGTTACGTAAATATAATGTGGAGAAAGCAATTTCAACGAAGTGAAGGTCAACTAATTAATTGAATTGGCTAAACAATATTTTATACTATATTCCTGAAATAGCGGTATATGTATTCCAAAAATGTCTGTTCTAAAACCAACTTTGATTTTGTTTCCTCTAAATATGCTAGTTTTATGAAGAAAATGAAGGACACATAAAACGTTTCCTTGAAGATGCTTTCTAATGGTTCAATTATTCAATATTTTTATTTATAAAAGTGTCAATTTAAGCACCATTTTGTATTTCATCCTTATTTCATCATATTAGTAGCACAACCGATGTACTAATCCCTCGAAATGTGTTTGCTCTAACACAACTGTTCTAAATTATATTCTAAAATAGTTCGACTTATTTCAGTCTGCAATGGTAGTAGCACGGCTGTTGTCCATCGTCCAGGCCAACGTTTCTCAATGCCCCCCCCCCCCGCGAGAAATCGTTAGGGGTTCCGCAAGAAGTAGTGACGAATAAGCAATTTTCTAACCAGGTTGATGAGTCAACAGATCATACCATATAATATATATATTTATATATATATATATATATATATATAATATACTATGTACAATAATTTAACAAAACTTTTTCGGGTGCAAACAATTCCCTGAGACAAAGAAATAGATATAGTCAATATTTTGTCCTGATATCTAGAAACAAAATGTTTCTGGAAGATCTGTGTTGGCATCTGTACTGATAGTCTTTCGGCTGAGCCTAGTAAAGTAATACATAATTTATTGACAAAACACATTTATTTATAATTTTTCAAAGTATTCCCCTTTACAGTTAATACATTTTTGCATCCGTCAAAACCAATCTTCAAAACAATTTCTCCAATCTTCCCGCGTTAGATTATTTATTTCATTTTTAAATGCGTCAACCGTAACTTATTCTTTACACGCGGAAATAAAAAGAACTAATTAGGTGCTAGGTCTGTACTATACGGCGAATGACCCATTATTTCAATGTTTTGGGCATTCAAATACTCAATCGTTCGAGCAGCAGTGCGCCCGAGCGTTATCTTGATGCAAGATAATCCTTCCTCTTGGACATTTTGGAGAACTTGAGGCAAACAAACTGTAGTGTACTATTCAGCATTAACAGTACGACGATCCTCCAGTGGTGCAGTGGAAACATGTCCAGTAATTCCAAAAAATGTGGCGACCATCTTTTTCTTTCGGTTTTTTTTTTCACGAACAACTTTTGTTAGAGGAGATTCGTTCTCAAAGACCCAAACTGCCGACTGTTACTTTCTTTCGGGATCATAGCAGTATACCCACGTTTCATAACTTGTAATGATTTTGTACACCAAATGAGACGATCCATTGTCAAAGCAATCCGGTATAGATATGCACCATGCTATACGGTTTTCTTTTTGAACTGGAGTCAAATTGTGGGGAATCCAACGAGCCCAAAGCTTACGTACCATCAAATGTTTGTGTAAAATGGTGTCAATTGCTTTCACATCAATCTTTAAAGTTTCTTGAATACTCCCAGCAGTAACATGCCTGTCCTCCTCTTCGGTAACTGCCGTTATTGGCTTAGGAGATCGAAAGTTGTCATTTAAGGCAAATCTATCACATTGAAATTCATTGTACCACCGCTTTACGGTAGCTAAGGAACACGACTTGTCACCAAACACTTAATTGATTTCCTCAAAACATTTTTTATGGCTTAAGCCACGCGTGAAATTGTAAAAAGTCACAGCTCGATAATGTCTATTGATTTCCATTATTTCTTGGGGAAAGGGTTACTTTAAAATTGTGTATTTGACTACTTTCACTATAATTAAACTTGTAAACAACTACGTTAAAATGTCAAACAACATTTGTTTCAAAATATCAGAGCCTGCCAAATAGGCTCAGCGGAAAGAGAACAGCTCTCGTATGTTGTCTCAACGCATTACTTTCTTCACAAAGAGGTACTGGTTTCAAAATCCCTTTGAGATTTATTGAAAAAAATGTTTGTGGATAAAAATCTCCATATGAGGTCTCTTAATTTAAATAGGCAGTTTGATTTCCGTGTTTCTGATACTGTCAATAAACTTCAGCAACACGTTATTATTTGCTCGATAACGTTTATTTGCTTACAATTAAACCAGCTATCAGAGAAGCAGCGTGGCGGACAAGCGCGAGTACTGGTGAAACAGTAGGTACTCAAAGTTAAGGTACGATCCGCGCGGTGCCTGTTTGGATAGGTAACCGAAATTTACGCTCTAGCTCTGCAACCAGCGGTACATCAGAGAGTACCTAACACCGTCGGTTCCCCTGGGTTAGCGCCACGTCACAACTACCTCAAATAGGGTTAAAGTGGCAGCGGGGTGCGAAACTGCCTTCGGGTTCCCCGCAACATTTCCCGTACGCAATTTATTTATTTACCAGCTATTAGAACAAATTAATTATGCTTTCCATATGAACATTAAGTTTATAAAAAAAAAAAGAGAAATGATAAATGTATAATAATTTTTATATAGGATTTGCCTAAAACATAAATATTATTTTAAGGGTTCGGTAAGGGTAAAATGGTTGAGAAACGCTGGTGCAGGCGGTCTAGATACCGGGGGACTAAGGGGGCTGAGCCATTGATGAGTTATAGGGAGCTCGCTCGAGCCCTTTGTTAAAGACCCCTGAAATTTGCGAACCCCTTGTTAAAATCTGTTTACTTAATTTATTTTACTAAAAAATCAAAATTTTATAAAAAGGGTTTTATTTATTAATAGTTGCATTTTCCTGCTATTGAAATGGATTTGAATAAAGAAGTCTCTTAATTCAAAAATATCTAACACATCGAATTCTATGGGATTCAATTGCATTTAGGTTATTCGGGCATTGTCAAAATTTTCATAGCTCACCACTGGGCGGAACCCGTGTGCGTGGGGGTAAAGCTCCCCATGGGGTCGAAGTCATTGTGTTTTACAAACACAAGAATTTCAACAGCACTTGACAAGCATTAAAAAGTAAAACCGAAAACGAAAATCACACCCATGTGTTTAAAATAAACTTCTGCTATATCTGTTTTCCACAACTGACAAATATGATTGAGGGAAAATTCCTAGTTTAAAAAATAACTAAGATATAGGGGCATAAAAGTTTTAGCGTTTCTTGAAATGTGTCACACATGTCGTCTTGTAACATTAATGCTAAACGAGAAACACCCCAGAACATCCCGTAATTCTTCTCTTTCATAAATTACCCGCAGTTCAGTTTTTAATCAATTAAAAAAACAGTATAACACTAACTATTTAACAAAGAAAATTCTTAGGAAATTTCTTCTGTTAGATGTCCAGTAAAACTAAATCTAGTTCTTATTTGTTGCCCAATGGAATCGCAAATTTCTAAGGCTTCTCTTTTCTTATTTACAAGAGCAAGTGTATGATGCTCTGTATGTGGCCTTTTTTGGGGAAGTGTTTCCTCTTCTAAAAATTCAAAAAAAGTCTGCAATAATTTTTTCCATTTGATCGCGTATTTTCTGTATTTCATTTTCAAAATTCTGTAAATCGTATATACCCTTATCTAGGTCCGTATTTTTCCTTTGTAGTTGCTTGAAAATTGTATCAACGTGGGAAATTTATTTTATGAAAAACTGCCAACAAAAATACAAAATCCTCGTCTTTTATTCTAAGTTTGTAAGCACCGGCTTGTTTAGTTGTAGAATCCAACTTAATATTTTCGCTGTTCTCTAAAGTTTCCATGACGCTTATCAATTCTTTCTTGTACCCGTAAACGGTATAACTTACTTTGAAGGTGAATCAAAGTTTCATTTAGTTTGTGACGACGGTGGTAGTCGTCTTTAACGATTTCGTCCAGTACTCTGGTTCTTTGTGGGAAAGTAGAAAAAACGAGCAAAGCCCAGATAAGTTTGCAATAAATATTCGAACTGATGTGTTAACTCCGTTATTTCAAGCTTTTCCTCAAGGGATATGTGGAAAATTTAAAAGAATGCTTATTTTATTCATCGTGCGACTCCTTTCTATGCATTGACTTCACGTCACTACTGTATCTGCATTTATTTTAAACAACAACATCAGATATTTCAGGACGCGATAGGGTTAGTTATGTGATTCATACTTAAAGCGGGGCCAGTTGACGGCTGGCTCCAATTCTACGTTTAACATGCCATCTCCCATCTCTCTCCTTCATCCACCAGCATACCGCTGCAGTCTATATTCTGTCTAAAAGCTATGCCAACGTCAAACTGGCTGGGTTATCGATAAGTTTTACTTATTTCTATTTTTATACTGGGTTGATGTGAAATGAGAAAAAATATAAAATTATAAAAATAGATATTTATGCGAATAAAACAAGAAAACTCTTGATGCTGGTTTGTTATGGTAGTGTCTGGGCAATATAGCGAGCCTCCTCTATCTCATATTGGACGCGGGTATATCTAGCGTTTACTACCAATTGTTTTCTATTAGTGTTTTGTACTGTACTGTATTTGCCCCATACAGCTATAAATTGATCTACACGGTAACGACGAGTGACGACAATAATTAAAATATTTTTGGCATATCTAGCTTGTGTTACTTATAAACTATTTACCTCCAAGCAAACTTTACCTAAAAATATTTGTTAAGAATTGCAATTTACATAAAGGACAGGTTAATGGAATTTTCCTGGGTTTGTCGTCTTAATATCACCTGGTTAATACCAAATCGCGGAAGATTTTACAAATGCGCATTAACTGTTAAATTTATGATATTTGTATTGAAATGAACGCATTGGATGTTTTTACAATCAATTCTATGTGTTATTTTACACGGTATCACGGAGACTTAAGGGCTACTAAAGTAACCCAAAATAAGGTAAAATTGGTGTTTCCTATTGTCACTGCAGCTACGTTAACAGGCGACCTTTTAACTTGCGATTTTTCCACCTTGTTGCTAATTACCATTTTTAAAGAATATAATACACAGAACCCCATTGTCCAAATTTATCTAATTTCTTTAAAATCAGAAAAATGCCAAGACTCTTCAACAAATACATTTTGTAGTATACTATACGCACTGTCTTTTACATTGGTTGCAATTTGTTTTACCGCGTTCAGGTAGATGCCCTTAAGTTCCGGAAAGGACAGAGAAATGAATACAATGGTTCGTCGATGTTAGAAGTTACATTTAATTTTGAATTGCCATATCGGTTTAGGATCCCAAGATTGAACACAGAAAAATAACTATTCATACAACTTGTCAAATGAGAACTTTCACTTGAGATGTGCAGAACAGGAAGCAAGACATAATTCGGAGCAAAGGAGATGCACTTACTCTCGGTTTCCCACTTCGTCGAGTGTACCCTATCTGTAGTGGTCAACGTTTACTAAGTAAATGAGCTCCACTGTAGATAACAGAAATATGCCACTGCGCAACTGAACTCAAGTGAAACTTCTCATATGACAATCTGTAATTTGTACGCCCTGGTAATGGTATGCGCTAAGAATAGCACCACAATAAGTGGACGCGACTGCCTTCCTGGACTTTCCCATACTGGAAACTGTTTATATCATCTTTATTCAACAGTAGAGTTATTTTCCTCAAAACGGTTGTTCAAGTGCTATCCTAAAACCTTGCCTCGTAACGAACAGACTTACAAGGTTTGTAAGAAATCCCGCCAAATATCTGCGGTGCCCCTTAATTTCCTTTTAATATGCAACCAGGCATACTTCATTCCCTACTATATATACGTCGCGCGGTCTAACTAGTACCGATCGCTGTTGCTACCGAGGTAAAATTTTCTAAGTCCCTGGAAATTATATTTTGTAGGGCATAAAAAATCGATTTTTTTATTTTCGCGGAAAAAGATTCTTTGACGCAAACAAATAACAACCGTTAGAATAAAAAAAATATTTTTCTAAAAAAGAGGGGGGAGGGGGCCGGTGCGCTTACATATATCCACGAGTGTAATATTTTTGCATATTCATATGCTCCATTACGTACTGAGCGATTCAGTGAAAACCCCAGCTTCCTATCTTTTTTAGCTTATTAATTAAAGGAGTTTGAAGTTTCAAACTTCCAAGCTTCGTAGAGGGCGCCACAGGAAAATTACGGAGTTCTTCGAAAAATATATCGATAGCCCCTTGCGAGGTCTGTCGACATATGAAGTTTAAAAAATTCCTTGGAGCAGTTTTTGAGAAATAATTTTTTGAAAATTTCCAAAATTTTGAAAATTCGTAATTTAGGCCCCTTATAATTTTTCAAAAAACTTTTATATCACCTCATTTTACCCTTCATATACTATTCAGAAAATAAAAATCATTTGAATCGATTCATCCGTTTTCGAGTAATTGGGCGTTAAACTCAAAATTTTCAAAAAATCATAGCGCCCTTCATTTTAAAGCTAGCGAGTTCGGCAAAAAACTAGCAGATTTGTCTTATGACCCTCTATCGTTATCCGCGATAAAAGTTTCAAAATTGTAATCACGAAAAAAGTGATACCAAAAAAACATGCGTAACTTCCGCTTCCGGTTTCGGATTTTTTTTGAAAAGCTTATTTTTTCGATGAATTTTCGATACACCCCCGCATTCCAAAGCGCATCAAAATCGGAGCAATACTTTCGGCTGTAGGAGCGTCACATACGTACATACGTACGTACGCACATACGTACCGTACGTACATACCCGACCCACAGACAGACATTTTTTAAAAACCACTTTTTTGGGTTCCTAGAGACCCAAAAACGGATATATCCGTAAAATCTCGATTTCGAAAATTTTCCATTGATTTCAATACTTACCTATACCTATAAGGTATGGGAAAGTAAAAATAGCACTTCAAAATTAGTGCCTCAAAAATAGGACCGGCAAAAATAGCAATTACTAAAACAATAGTATAAAGAAGTATCTACAACAAATTAATTTTATATTTGTTTGCGGTTTGATATAATGTTTCTGTGATTTTGGATTTCACATTTACCATGAGAAATATGTAGTTAGTGCACTTACCTTGCGATTCGCTTGATATTATAAAAAACTTCGTGTTACTTAAAACCAGATGTTGCAGATGCTTGTTTATTCGGATATTCGTGTAGATGCTATTTTGACCTGGCGCTAATTTAGATAGCGGTATTTTTGAAGGTGCCATTATTGAGGCGTTATTTTAGAGACGCTATTTTTGACAGTGCTATTTTTGAGGTGCTACTTTTGAAATCCAATTTTTGAGGCGCTAATTTTGACAGTGCTATTATGGAGGGGTTATTTTTGGGGCGCTATTTTTAAGGCGCCATTTTCGACAAGCTATTATTGATGCGCAATTTTTAAGGCACTATTTTTGAGAACTATATTCGAGGTGTTATTTTGACGGTTGCTCTTATTGAGGTGCTATATTTAAGGCGCTATGTTGGAAAGCTATTTTTGAGGCGCAATTTTTGCGCTATTATTTATGTGCTATTTTTAAGGCACTATTTTTGAGGCGTTGTTTTGACGATGCTCTTATGGAGGTGGTATTACTGAGGCGCTATTTTTGAGAATCTGTTTTTGAATAGCTATTTTTAAAAGCGCTATTTTTCACGGTGCTCTTACTGAGGTGCTATTCTTGTAGCGCTATTTTTGAGGCGCAATTTTTGGCGATCCTCTTATTGAGGTTCTATTTTTAAGGCACTATTTGAGAAGCTAATTTAAGGTGCTATTTTTGAGGAGCTATTTTTGATTATTAATACCGTTATTAACACCGGTAAGTGAATTTCATTGTCAGGTTTTCATTTCAGTTTTTATGGTTAGTATACATATAGTGGATACAGATTTAGTTAACATTTTAGTAATTTGTTCCGCTAGGAATTTATGCTAATCTCAACAACGAAATTAAAAAATTTAGATAGTGATTTAGACACATAATATGTTTAGTAAGGAAACATTAAAAATGTTAGTGATATAATCCCATGCTAAAATACTTCAACAAAAAGAGAATGTCACCATGCTTTACGAAACGGATTTTTACAATTTCTGCATGCATCCATGGCACCGTTGTGTTGTAACTTAAACCTAACAAATAAATCTACTTAAATAGAAATACACATTGTAGCATTTTTACACAGATATCTAGAAACAATAATTGATATGATATGATATTACTGGTGTACTCCTTATTTATAACAATAGTTATTTTTCCACGAATACAGCAGAAGTACGTTATAACAAATCTATGGCGACTAATATGTATTATCCCCCCATAACTGACGTTCGCTATAACAAGTTTACAAAGAAAATCAAAATAAATATAGGAAATAACGTACTTATTTATAATGATTAAATCAATAGTGCATGCAATAGATATTAGAAACCATTTTCTAAGCAGTAGTCTGTCTTTTGAATTTGTCTGCTTGATAGCTTTGTGTTTTTATATTTTCTATCAACAGCTTCTAATATTTTAGCATTTCATGAATAATTACACTGCACAGATTTATAACATTTCTTAGGACATGTAAGTTGTTGGAATTTTCCATAAGAGGTTTACGCCCACGCCCGTCTCTTATATAATCTAAATCTGTTTACAATAAGAGAGGTCTGTCCTATAAATAAATACGTAATTTCCAAATATATTTTTTATGGTTGATTCTAAATATTTAAAAGAAAACATGTTAATGTCCGCGAAAACGTAAAATTTGACAGAAGAAGGAGTTTGGAGGGTGTTCCAGAGGTACATATTAACAGTATGTTTGTTCTAAGATAATTTATTGTAAACGTAATTATTATAACAAATTTAAACATGTTTTTCCTGGTTTGTCATATATATATATGTTCGTTATAACAACATCTTCGTTGTAACAAACTCGAACTGTATATATTTATAAAAATCCTATCTGATGTTACACAAACAATTCATTAAAAAATACAACATTATACATTTTAACAGGTTTTTAATTAGTTTAATATGTTGGATATTGCAAGTACTTTATTTTAGAAGTAATTTTCATATTTCACTTATTATTAACATACTAAAAGTCTCGTAAACAGTAAAGTAATAAAAATCAGTTTGATTTTCTTTAGGCTAGCCGATCGTTACAGAATTTGTTAACGATATAACGCATAAAGGTATGACCTTGATAATAAATACTCTTTAATATTGTAATGATTCTTTCTCAATTTTTATGTTTATTGCAGTAAAAAGCATTAATTTTATTATCAGCGTTATAAATAAAATTGTATTATCGAATATCAATCGAAACTAGTCTACCCATAAACAAAGTTTTCCTTACTTGTTTGCACAATCTGTTACGATGTTTTCGTATTTATTACATCAAAACAACCAACAAATTTTTAATAATTTTAAAAACAGTTTTCTACAGTCGAAATTCAATATAACAAAATGCCGAGTAACCGTGAAACATTTGTAATATAGAAAACTGGATGTATGGGAATAGTACAACTTTTAAGTTGTCAAAACTACTTAAATACTGCAGGACTGAGCGATTTTTTAAATTGTAGTAAAATATCGGGGGTATAATAAAACGTGCTAGTATGTCCTTCTTCTCCCCCCTCCCCCTTAAGAGCTTCAACTTGCCACATATATTTACACAATATCTGCTTAGATTTCTCTTTTTATAATTTTAGTTCTACGAGTACACTATGTAAGAATGCAAATACAGCTATAAACTAGATTTGTGAAATTGTATATACATATAAGCTTAAATTAAAATCCACGAGTATTCATTAATGACGGGAAGCGCACAAAAGGTTGGAAAATCCCCGATGACGGTGGTAAAGTAAGTTTCAAATTCCTGACTTTATAATATCTATTATATCTAATGGGAAAAATAATCTTAACGCTAGAAATTATTCATTAAATAGCAATTCCAAGTTCGATATAAGGCGCCAAAATACCTATAAAACTGTTCTCATTTGCAGGGTCGTTGAACAAATTTGGTGATTGGAGAAATTCAGTTGTGTAGAAGTTCGAAGTGGAGAATTTCGATTGTTCTAAAATTTTTACGCGTTTTGAAGCAACAGTTCGCTACGACTATAGCATTAATACATACTAATAATATAGTTACTATAATATCAGTTTCTTTCGTGAGCAACTCAATGAGCAATTAGCGATGATGGAGGTAAATGACTAACGGAATAATTCATGGAAAGCAGTCACATATATGAGAAAACATAGCAAAATGTGAAGAAGATTATTCATATGATAAATGCATAAAAATTAAATACGAGGTGTGTTCAATTGCACAGAAGAAAGTCATCACCATTTTGCCTATAGTCTGTGAGGTGTTGCAGAGATACGCCCATTCACAAGCATTTTTGTTCATTAGACAAGAGACGAGGAATCCATTGCGAACAAACTTTGCTGTAACCCAGATTACGAACAATATCATGGACAAATCTTACACTCGCACCAACAATTTCTGAAATTTCTCTAATTGAAATTCCACGATTTCTCTAATAAGGCCTTCCACACATGTCATATTGTTTTCGGTTAATGCAGTACACCGTGCACCTGGTCGCGGCCCATCCATAGTCCCCTTTTATCCATTCTTAAATTTTCGGCAGCATTCCTTTACAGTTGGGTACGTAATACATGTATTTCCATACACTGCTTGCATTCGCATATGAATCTGCAAGGGCTGCACACCCACAGCGCATATAAATTGTAGGGCCGCACACTGATCAAACACTGATTCAACAACAAACGCCATTTCAAAATCGAAGTTTTAAAATTCAGAGTTAAATTCAAACGCCAGATACTTAATGTGTTGCTTACAAACAGTACGAACAATACGAAACATCATTTGAATAATTGCATTTGTTTTCAAGGCTAAGTTGATCAAAGATGGGTTCCAGTTGAACAAGCCTCGTACATAATAAAGTAGATTGTTTTTTGCTAGCTATACCTTTCGTAAATAACGCAAATAATCCATGGAAAAGGTCATTGGACTACGGCAAAACCCAAGCGCATCATTCTAATGATAGCTGAAATTGCATAAATAATAATTAACTCTGCAAATATTTTTGCTTGGTTGGATATATTTTCTTTCAACCTAATACATCATAATATGGTTGCTTACCATAATGTGGCACACAAAAACATCACAAACCAATTATCTAGGAATTATCGTCAAATGCAAAAATTACGAATTTAAAATAATTATTAAAAACCCTGAGAAAAATTTAAAAAGAAAATAACGTCGAAAACAAACAGGTCAAATGAAAAAGCATCGAATGGAACAAACGGCAAACTTAAAATGGAAAATACAGGAATGTTGAATGCAAATAAAGGCAAATTAATGAACTTATTTGGTATAAAAAAATATTGAATGTAAATAATACTGATTGATGGAAATATCAACGAAATACATCATTACTAATATCTGAGTTAAATTTATTAATAGGTCTGGCAAATGCAAGTGTTTGCTCGATATACTAAGGTCAAGGTCTTTTCCACTCGACATGACTGTTTCGATTCACGGTATCTTGTGTATTTATCATTTGATTACATATTGATTCGATATTTTTGTATTCTACGTTTTGACCATTTCTATTTGACATATTTGTATTCGACAATATATTCAACATTTTTGCCATTTACAATTTCCATTCAATATTTTTGCTTCAGACATTTTTGCCATTTTATACTATTGTTGTATTAAGACCTTTTCTTATTCGACACTTTTGCCATTTCACACTGTTTCCATTATAATTAGCTGATTGGGTTCTACTTTTCTGTTATTTGACACAATTACCTTCAACATTTTTGTATTCGACGTATTTGTTTTGCCTTTTGTGCTCTCCATACATTTTTGCTATTCCACACTACTTCCATACTATATACAATCGACGGTATTGCGTTCCACTTTTTTGTTATTCAACACACTTGTCTGTCTGCATTTTTACCAATGTTTATTTTTGTATCCGACATATTTATTTCGACTTATAGGCTTGCGAAATTAATACCATTCCACACTACTTCCATTCAGGATGTTTGTAATCTGCGTATTTATTTGGACTTCTTTGCACTTGCATTTTTACTATTCCGTACTATTTCCAATCGATTTTATTTTGAACTGTTTGCATTCAGAGTTTTTGTTATTTGTCCAATTTCCGTTCGACTTATTTTTTACCAATGCACATTACTGCTGTTCAACTTTCTCGAATTGGACCTTTTTATTCGACATTTTAGCCATGTTACATTATTTCCATTTTACATTACTAACAGCGCTTGGCTTTTTTATTATTCGACACAATTTTTACCATTGGCCATTTCCGTATTAGATGTATTGACTTCGCCTTTTCTGTACTCGACATTTATACTATTCCACATTATTTCTATTCGATATTTTTGTTTTACATATTTTTGCATTCAGCGTTTTTGACTTTTGTCTAACTTGTGTTCGACATATTTTTTACCACTATACATTATTGCAATTTAATGTTGTTATAGTTTCATAATTTGACATTTTTGCCATTTAACACTGTTTCTATTCTTTATTATTGTGTTTGGTTCTTTTGTTGTTGACACAATTGCCTTTATACATTTTTACCATTTGACATTTTTATATATATATATCGATATATTTATGTCAACTTTTTACATTCGAAATTTCTACTATTTCACACTATTTCCATTAGATATTTTTGCTTTGGGCGTTTTTGTATACAGAGTTCTGTCATTCGGCTAATTTCCGTTCGACATATTTTTTAACCAATGTACATTATTGCGGAAGTCGTGTCTTCGAGCTTAGACTACGTCGTCGTGGAATTGATTGATGCTGACGTATCGCTAACTGTTACAAGTCACATTAAGAAATCGTAACGACGACGCGGTCTACACCTGAAGAGAACTTCATTACATACAAACAGTGAAGTTTGAAACTGTACATTATTACTGTACAACGTTGCTGTTGACCGTTTTAGAGTTTCTTTATTGGACATATTTTTGACATTTTTACCATTTCTATTGTACATGACTGCGTTTGGATTTTTTGTTATTCGACACATTTATTGTCTTTCTGTATTTTTACCATTCGACGTATTTATTTCGACCTTCTTGCACTCGATATATTTACTATTCCACACTACTTACATTCGATATATTTGAAATCGACATTGACGACATTATTGCGTTTCTACATTTTTAGGTTCCAAATTTGTTTATTGAACATGTTTACTACGACCTTGAGCATTCGATATGTTAGTTTTTCAACATATTTATGCAATTGGTGTTTTGACATTCGACATGGTCGAATTATCCGTCTTGAATTAGATGTTTGCGTTTCAACATTGTGTCGAGTCAAGCAAGTTTGATAAATTTACATGGCTATTCCAGTTTTAAATATACCAAATTCCTTTATTAATTAAAAATCTAGAAAAATAAGTTACTTAGAAGTTTTTATTAGCTATTTATATTATTTTTAACTTCTTTTTAATGCAAACGCGCAGTGCTTTATGAGCGCAAGCATAAAATACTCAAGTATAGCACAATACATAAGTATACTTGACTGCATAGCAGTTAACAGTAATTGATAGTTTCCAATGGAAAACTAGAGATAAATATTTTTTTATAGCCCTTGCACAAGAAACAACAAGCAACAATTTCTATAGAAACATATAACGAGATTGTTAGTAAACTGCTTCATAAAAATATTGAACTTAACGTTTGTATATTTATAGCCAGCAGACGCATTAAATTTATTTATTATTCATACTCGTAAAGTGGAATGCAACCATAATGTTGCCATGTTGCCTTGATAAAACATAGATATATCCTCCCCCTCCACACGCGTACTTGGTTTAACTGGTTAGAATTTAGAAACATAAACAAGGAAACGTCAATGTCAACTTCGATATGGGAGAAAGTCGATAAAGAGACCGGCCGAATCTAGCGTATTAAATTTTAAGACCGTCCACTAAACCAATAAAACTAGTATCAAATTAGTAAAGGCATCAAATTTTAATTCGATGAAATAATGTATAGCAATTCAAAACGATAGAAACAAAAATCTATTTTCAGTTCACTCATTCTTCATTTTCCTCTCATCAACATTTCTCATCTCTCAAAACAGCACGACTTACATAAAACATAAAAGCAGCGATGTTTCGAAGGTGAATCGTGAATAAAAACGTTCTTGCTGCTAGCTTGTAGCAACCTCCCGCGAATCCGAACTCCCCTACGTCTCAGAAATGGAGGAGTCCAAACGGATTACATTTCCAAGCTTTGCCAACAAAACTCTATCCGCTGGCAGTGTCAGCGGCTCCCCCGGGCCCCGCAGATACGGCGCGTTCTATAAATAGAATCCCCTCCATCGCTTGTGTGCTCGGGTAGCTGGGCTTAGTTTGCCTGGGCAACCAAATGATAATAAATTCCGACAAAAAAAGTTGAAACGAAAACAGGATCTGGTAAGGGGAGAAGAAGGGGGAATTTATGACTCATCATAAGCAGAACCCCGGGCAATAACACGAAATTTCTACGTTGGGTTGTTTGCCGCAGTGAAATGCCAAACCGGAAATTGAGGCGTTTCTATGGCAACTGTCCGTTCCAATTTCACCCAAGCGGTAGAAATGCTCTCTTGCTCGAACGTTCGCACCGGAATTTATACCGCTAACTCGCAATTTCCAGCACAGGGAAACCAGTTTTTGCGCCCAGGAAAATATGCAATAGTAGTTCATAATTTATTCACTGTTTATTGTACTGTTTGAACAGGTTTTTATGCTGCGATTATAATCACTAGTGAGTACTGAGTGACCCACTTTTTACGTTGAACGTAATTTAAGGAGGATTGGCTAATGTAATCTTCAATTAGTGATTAAATTATCAAGACGGTTTATGCGTCTGCTTCATTACAATATGGCCGGGAATAATTAAACCTGTTCGAATTCGAGTAGTTCTGCAAGGAATTCATTCCGTTCGATGAAATTCTAAGTAAACTATATCAAACGGTAAAAGTCGTGATTTCTACTATTTATGATAAACCAATTTAAGCATTAAATAGAAACTGAAGGAATCATTTGCATTACTGTTATTTTTCTATACAGTAAGTTTTGATAATATTTTTATTAGTACAATAAAACAAAAAATAACTTTAGGTTTATACTCCTCCTTTTTCACTGCGATAGTTTAATATGCTTATTTTATTCGTATGCTGCCTTTATTTTTATGTTTCTGGTTCCTATTCGTCCTCCTTAAATTGCCGTGTAAAACGATTCGCGCCCTCACCTCTCTCATATTTATTCTACTACCCCTCCAATCGCTCTTATTTTTCCGTTTCAAGTGTGACGTAAACATGATGGGCTGCCAAACTTGATTCGGCGACTTTGCCATAGAAACGGCTTTGTCTACCGTACGGTAATTACCGTACATACAGGGTATCTATTTGGCGCGGGATTCTATTATACATATCTCGTTTGTTAGTAAAACAATAAAAAAATGCTGTTAAGAAAACTTGCAGGGCATTTTATTCTGCATATTTTAGAAAATGTTTTTGGCGACTCGTGGAAAGCTAAATCCAAGTTATATTTTTTTCATATAATAAACACTGACCAAAATTGTTTATATACTCTTGTGTAACTAATAGAGTTAATTTGACCTATTTAGTTTCTTGATGTGTTTTACTTAGGGACTTAAAATTTAAATGGATATATACATACTATATAGGACAGTGGTATTCAAACGGGGGTTCGCCAAGACATCTTAGGGGATATGTAAAATTGGGCAACCGGTAAATTAGCCCCCGGAAGTTTGGCAACGGTGAATTAGCCCCCGGAAAATTGGCCCCCAGGAAATTTAGACCCCGGAAAGTTGGCTCCCGCCATTAGCATTTATGTGGTATTATGCGTTATGTTGAAAGATAAATAATGTAATTAAACAAACTGTGGCTAGCCCGTGAACGTTCTGAAACTTCGTCAAAAGTAAAAAGTATTTGATTAATTTCAATTGTTTTATTCTTCTTCTTATTTTAATGCGTAGTAATTTCTGATTCATATTATCTGAAAACGAACTAAAATAACACAATTAAATAAAATTCTAATTTACTTATTTATATTGATTTATTTGATCTAAGGTAAGCAACAATTAATCGTATTATATGCATATAAACATGTACAAAAATCTATTCAGGTCTAAATCTTATATTGTGACCTATTGCTCCTAAAAATCCGGTAGAGTTCTCTCATTTTGTATATACTCTTCACACAGTGACTTTAAGCGGTCTTGCAGTATACGAAACCTAGGCGGCTTCTTTCTTTCCAACACTCCTAGATTGTGTTGTTGCAATTTTGTTTCGCCTGTGGCAAGTTCTAGCCTTATTTTATTTATTAAAATCTATACAGTGGGATGGTCTCGTCCAACCAGATTTGAGAAACGGTTGTTCCAACCCCCAGTTTGATTGTTGGTTCTTTCTCCTCCGGCTAAAGTTGTTGTATGAACGTTCCATGTTTCTGGCAGAAACAATGGTGGAATGTTGCGTAGCCGGACCATACCGTTGGCGTTGCCGGGATTACCAACTCTCCGGAATGTACCATTCACATAGATGTTATAAAAATAATCTAAAAGATGATCTTTTTCAGCGTCTGGTTGATGCTTTTTTAAATATCGCATTCAAGTCGGTATATCAGCTAGTGGTAGAAACGCTATCCTATCCAACATACCGCAGAAATGATTAAAATCTTCATCATCTTTGTACCTGCGGACTAATGCAAGTTGCTGTACTTTTCGGTGGGTAGTTTGGCACAGGTGGTAAAAACAACCTCGGATGGTGATATGCTCTACAAGTATCGTTTTCACAGCCTGCATTGCCCCGCTTTCGAAATCCATTTTGACGGTGATAGGATCTGGGTAGAGTTGTCTTTCTGCGCATTCGCTGATTATTGTTCGCAGCATAGACTCATACGAGTTTTGCGTTTTTTTCTCTATCAAATAGTATACTGCTGTAACAAATATTCCCCCTACAGGAACTCGAATTATGTATAACTGCAAAAAAAGTTGCGGTGCTAAGGAAAAATTTCCATCTAAGTACCACTCTAAGGAACCCGCCAGGTGATTTAGAAAGGCATCCGTGGTAAAAACTATTATTCTTTCCGCAGCTTCTGGTCCATTGTCATTCAAAAGGAATCTTTGTGGTTATGGTTCTCCGGTAGTGCACCAATTATCTATTTAAAACAGGAAAAATTAATAGCAACCTGTGAAATTTTAACAACCGAAACTGTACATGTATTTATTTAATAATGTGAACTATACCTGTTATCACCAGCTCTTCCAAAGTAGTTGGAACTTTTGGTAAATTACAAGCCTTCCGATTACGCAAAGTTCGTTTCATGGATTCTTCTGAGGGCATTCGAGTTCGGGTACTATTTTCTAACGAGGACACAGCATCAGCAAATATCTGACGGGTTCGATAAAGTGTCCTTGGCACGCTCTTTCATGTTTTGAACTTCTTGTTAACATTAACCATCTCTTGATCGGCCGGATGATTATGTTCTTTTTCCAAAACAGGGTCTCTAGTCTCCAAAGTCGTTTTTACGAGACCTTTGCACTGTAATAATAAGAGAAATTGGAGTAGGCATACTGAAACGTAGGAATCAAACATTATAGATCTGACAAAAATCTAGACTATATCAAAAGTTAATTTTTTTTGCGAGCAGTGTATTTAACACGTTGACTGGCGCGCTAGTTTTGGCAAAACGACCCCCGGCACCACGCTATTATTTTGAAAGAAAATTTGAAAAAAATGTTCTTGTAGGCACAAAATTATGAAAGTAATGCAAAAAAACATCTTCTTTGCCCTTTTTAGCCCGCGTGCCAAAAATATACACCGGCGTGGAAATGATAATTTTTCTTCCAGCGCCGTGTGTATCCACCGTAATACACGATTATATGCAGGTTGCAACCTGCAATTTTCGTTCTTCGGTCACTTACTTCATTGTTTGTTATACGTCTGTGCTGGTTAGATGAGCATTACCTAGTACTCTTTGTGATGTTCAATGAAAGTGCAGTTAGTGGTTTTTTTCTCGGTGTGTACGTGCAGCTTCTGATGATATTTGCAAAATCGGTTCTTATGAAAAAGAAGAAGAACGTCTGCAACGATTTTATGATGAAATAGATATGAGGGATGAGGAACCGTATAATAGTGATTCTGACGACCATTCGGAATGTATCATGAATAGTGCTTCCGAAGAAAGTACTGATAGTGAAGATAGTGAAATTAGCTGTTCTTCTCCGAGAAAAAAAAAACGAAAATTAACATAGGTACGTATACGGTAATATAGTAATTTGTAATAATTATATTCATGGAACATTATTTTAGAATCAATTGGTCCATACTCACGTTTGAACAAGTGGTTTCGTTGTCGTCGTCGTCGTCGTGATCCTCGTTTGTACCGCTTGCGCAGTGTCGAGGCGGTGTGGGGCAAGGCTAAGCTAGTTTGTGCTCCTACCAACAAAGACGAAATCTATCGCTTCCTGGGAATTCTAATCTGGATGGAACTGGATAGAAAACCTAAACTTTCTGATTATTGGCGTAAGACCGTTATTTGTGTTGATGAAACTATGGTGCCATTCCGCGGAGAAAAGGATGGCGTTGTTATATTTAAATGGAAAGACAAGCGGGGCGTGCTTATGTTAACAACGAAGCACACTGATGGGGTGATAGAAGTACCAGGAAGAGACGGACCCAGAAAGAAACCTAAAGCAGTAGCTGATTATAATGATGCTAAAGCTTTTATTGATCTATCGGATCAACTGTCTTCATATTCTACTTCCCTAAGAAGAAGCATCAAGTGGTTCCGCAAAGTAGCTATAGAGCTTATAATAGGAGCAAGTATTGTAAATGCTCTACATTTATATAAACGCCAAGGAAAATAAAGAAAACCGGAAAAGTATTACAACGTTCAAAGAAAATTTGTGCTTGCAGTTACTTGCCATAGGCAAATCAGATTTACAACAACCAGAAGCTGAAGTGGTTCCGCATAAATATAAGCCAGCTGGAAAGAAAGGACGCTGTAGTGTCTGTTACAAACGTAATAAAGATGAGCAAGGACGAGCACAAGCCATCAAGAAGACAAAACAAGTATCTTCGATATGCGAAGCTTGCAACGGAAAGCCTTTACTTTGTTTAGATTGTTTTTTTCTGACACATACTGTAACTGCAAAGCAGTAAAAATGTACCTTTTGCGATGTCCATATTTAGTAGTTTTGTGTTATTATTTTTATTTCTATAAGATAAACTACCTAAAATACAATGAATATTATTTTGTGCATGTGTACAGCTAATACAGTATTTTGATAAAATAATATAACATGCTAATTCGATGTAAAATACCATTTTTCAATAAATTAATGCCCTTGGTGCATTTTTTTTTAGAACTCTCGGCTAAGTTACATTTGTGTGTTAGTTCCACACCACAGCTAACAATTTACATTATAAAATCCATGCAAAGTGTGCTCCACCAACATACACACGGCGAAATGCACTAAAATGTGTGTGTATGACATTCATACACGCGGCGCCCTGGACCCACATGTGTGGATGCAATTGGATACACACGGCAGTCAAAGTGTTAAGAAAAAAAGTTTTTTCGGGTAACATAAATTAACATTACATCCGTATTTTACATTCTAAATAAAAAAACTTACCTTAAAAGACGTATATTTACTACATCTCCAACGAATAAAATTAGAACATTCCTTTTGTTTAACATATATCCACCAAAACTGATTTTGGTAGAACGACGATTCGATTTAAAAATTTTCATGTTTAAACAATTCTTAAACAACTGTCTGTTCACAACACTAACTGCACTTACAGAAACTCAGGTATAATAAACAAAATTTTGCATTAAGGGCTCTATATATAACTAAATAAGAATGTGTTCTTAGATATCATTAATGAGGAGCTTATTAATGGGTGTAGGTAATAATAGAGAGGTGATTAGGGGTTAAAGGAGTGAATGATGTTTGCTCAAATGGTAAATATCTGATTAGGGAAAATAATAATAACTTAAAATGAAGAAACAAATTGTTTTAAATTACATTATTTATATTTCAACATAACGCATAAATGCTAATAGCGGGGGCCAATTTTCCGGGGGCTAAATTTCCTGGGGGCCAATTTTCCGGGGGCTAATTTACCGTTGCCAAACTTCCGGGGACTAATTTACCTAGATTCGTAAAATTGTATACATATTTCATGAATGATGGAGTTACAGAAAACCATTTTATTCCAGAGCGAACGTGCATTGTTTTCTATTTCTAGCGCCCCCTATTGAGTAGAAAAGAAATAGGTATAGATTCTACTAATTTGCAATTGTTTTTCAACCACCGGACAAAGCAATTATCGTCATAATTTAAATTTCAAAATGACTGCCCTACTCTACTCAACAATGAGATCTTGCAGCTGTGTTCGTTATGGCGTCGCTAATATTGTGGTGCCATAATCACGAGTGCCATTTGAACTACACGAACAACTTTGGGGGTATAAAGTTCAGTGGCAATCTGTCTCTATGGGTACGGGGGGGAGAAGGTTGAATACCACTGATATAGGGTGATTGATGATCGCAAATGCGTCATTTCTCAAAATGTCTATATGTCTGTAAGGTAGTATGCCCTTCATAAAAACTGTTTAATTATCCAAATACAACTTTCTTGTAGTGGAATACCCCCGCCCCCCGTCCCTACTATCGTGTAATTAAATATTTTGTTAATTGCTCTCTCCTGTATTTTAATTATAATATAATAGTATATTAAAGAACTAGTTTCATAAGACCTTTTCTTAACGCACGAGTCCAAGTTTGAAAAACCAGACGCGAAGCGTCGAGTTTTTCAACGGACGAGTGCGACAAGTGGTCTTATGAAACGTGTTCTTTA
>JABXWE010001282.1:0-21531 GCA_014611495.1 Limonius californicus | reverse complement strand
GCATCTATCTGACTCTTAAAACTCAAGGTAAGGTGTTTCGTGGCTTCACTGATCTAGATAATTATTTATACAGCAAATGTAACACATAAGATTGTCAATACATAATTAAATTTAAACTTAGCTTGAATATCCAGTCCCTTTGATGATAGAGTAGACACCATTTCTTCTAAAAAACCGCAACATCTGCATATTTATACTGTTTGCAAGTCTCATTGTATCGGCCGGAACTAGTTGATTTTACCGATGACAGCGTCCAGATTGCAAATTCATAAGTTTGCGAAACAAAAACACTGAATTACTATAATCGTTCAGTTAAATGTTCGAATTTGTCAAGGTAAGTCCTTTCTTTGTTATTAACACTACAGAATTATAATTTTTTAATAAGTGAATGAAAGATTTTAATTTTATTTTCTTATTATTTTCAGAAAAATTCCACAAAATAAACACACTTCAATTATAAATTTACTTTGGTAAATTCTTTTATTATTATTAATCACTATAATTGAATTATAACACAGATTCTGGTTACACTTTTACTTTTAATAACTGTTACAAATTTTGTCAACAAGGTAACATAACCTAACATAACTTTTTATACAAAATTAAATTGTGCACTCATTGAAATTGCGTGCATATAGTTCGATGGCCAAAAAGCAACTGCCTTCAATTTTTCTTGCCAGAAACCTCTACAATATCTAACAAAATCACATCGTTACTTAGCGACGTCTTAAAAAACAAGAACAAAATTTGAAACAAAATCAAGTGAATGTTCTAGAACATTTGATAATTAAAATTAAAACAATTAAATTTAAGCTTATGAATAAACATATCGAAAAACTAATTTTATATTCGAAATCCATGAATTTTTATCTACATTTAGATACCCCACTTGCCATATTTGAAATGACAAAATTTTACACATTAAAGAAAATTGTTACTATTTGCAAAATTAACATGAAAACACAATAAAATTAACTAAAACACAATCCTTAGATTATAACATAAGTTTAGCACCCTATAACTGAATTATCCACAACATAAATAACAAAATTCCATATTTAACCTAAAAATTACAACATTTATATAGAAACACACTAATAGTTAAATAAACAACATAATTCATCGAGGAAACCTAATAAATATCTTCCTAGATATGATATCCAACTAATTTGGCTAACATAAAACATTTTTGCATCAAAATTATATACATCTGAACGATAAACTTTTATAACTGTAATATTTGAGTTTTAGGGCTCTGGTACTGTCCAAAAAGACCCACATCATCGTCTACAACAAGTATTTGGTCACACATAAGGATTTCAAATAGCCAAACACTGCAAAAGCTCACTCGGAGTACATATTTCATAAAACGCAGCATCGTACGAAGGATCAAAAACACCTTTTACACAAAACAGGTCTACAAATACATCCTTAACCATAATTAAACATTAATTATTATAATTTACGACATTATTAATCTATCTAGACTATATTTCAGGTTAAATTCTGGATTTTAATACCAATAC
Source organism: Limonius californicus (assembly GCA_014611495.1). Taxonomy (NCBI): domain Eukaryota; kingdom Metazoa; phylum Arthropoda; class Insecta; order Coleoptera; family Elateridae; genus Limonius; species Limonius californicus. The sequence goes on along the minus strand of JABXWE010001282.1, from coordinate 20,005 downwards.
ATATCCTTTTTAAAATATAACAGTCCTTCCGAAGGTAGTTTAAGTGTAGTTTAAGGCATGATAAGTACATATAACAATAAGTTAGTGATAACAACATTAATTTAAAATAAATATCATGGCAATATATATATACGGTATACTCATATATTAAATAACATTACAACAAGAACGGCGTTCTTTAAGTGTTTTTGTGGTGCGTTTGCTTGTTTCTGTTATCTATTTAAACATTATACAACATTGTGTTACTGAAGGTTTAATATTTGATAATGTTGCACTAGTCTAATAGATATAAATTTAATTATTTGATTATCTGAAATATTAAATTTACAATTAACTACAAATTGTGATGCTAATTTATGGTTTAATGGATATTTAAATATTAATCAATATCACCAAAATATTCGCTCCAATAGTGTGCTTACTGGACAGGCGTCACATCAACTGCCCCACGAATCCATTAGACTTAGGCATTTTACTCTGGGATCAAAACGGCACGACTTGCATACACAGGGTGATTCACGGGAGAGTACGAGCCTACCATTTCATAACTATGCAACCCAAAATACATATCACAAGGTACGACGATATCTACATTTTTATTGGTGACATTATGCCTGTTGTGGTATGCTTGACAGTATACCTATTTAAGTAAAACATAGGAGAAGCATTTTCTGGAAAATACAATTAAATATCTAATACACTAAAGATTTTATTTATTAGAGCATTATAATATTAAAAAATAATTATTTTAAATAGCGAAGCAAACTGCTAGCACTGAAAATATACAATCGTCCTCTGTAAGTCTTTGAAAATTGATAAAGTTTAAAGTAAAAACATTCAAGACTGGGTATCATCGTATCCTAAATATTAATCATACCAAACATTCAATTAAACTTCATAGACGGTTACTGTCATTTCTGGTACGTTTGAACGTGTGTATAGCTGATATCCTGCATTATCTTCCACTGTTTTAGAGGGACAAAACACATGGATTCTTAAATTGCTTGCGTGAATTATTGACGTTCTTAGTTTTCATAGCACAACAGTAATTGCAAATTTCCTTAAGTTTATTTTATAACATTCAAATGTATTTTTACTGTCTATAGTCTACAGTCAAATCTATTTTGTTGAATCTTCCTTAGGTCCTTTCGCTCTAAAGAGAACCTTGTCTATTATGCATGCGGAGTATACGGGACGTACTGTTTAATAATAGCTCAGAATCGCAGAAAATACCTTGTATTGTATCTTGAATGAACGTCTGCCTCGCTGTGTTTAATACATAGAAAATGCGTATAATTATTATAAGTACAAAATGTATTAAATTACATCATTTAACATATTCCCAATATGTCAGAGTAAACAAATTAAAACCTTTTTTGAAGGGCGTAAATAGAACACGATATTTTGAAAATGCAACCCCGCGGATGCAAATCTACATAATAACGTCTGATTAACGAGAGAACACGAACCTGACAAACTCAAAATGGATCTATAAAAGTTACTGTTATAATAATTGTAGTACCTATGGTATGGTGGAGCAGATTCATGATGTACCGCGTCGAAAAGGTCGCAATAGTCGCAGATTAGAATCTCTATGACCCCTAGCGGTTTTTCTGCGCTTTAATTTAGCTACTAGATAAGGCTGAAACCACAAAATTAGTTGAAAGCCCCACAGCGCCTATATAAAACGACAACCAATTATCAACGTAACCTCACAATATTTCATATACTACAATACTAACTAAACACTTACATATTAGCGTGGAGTGTAAAGTGAACTAATTTCGTTTTCGGAAATAGTTAATGTAATAGCCACCAAAGCTAGCTATATTGTTTTCCAAACCATTGAAGAAACATTGTTCTGTCGGGCTTCATCTACTGCCCACTACAGACACCTAAATAACTTATAAATTAAATAATACATAATATTAATATAATCTTTAATTTGAACTTCCAAAATAACTTAATAATTAATAACTACTAGTATCCCTAAGTCGTAATGTTCTTTCGTCAATTACACTCCATATTCCTCAACGTTATAATCTTTTTTAGTATGACAACTGGTCATAATTTCACGTGTTTTTAGTCTTGTACGAATAAATCCATCTCGGGCTTCAGGACCAATAACTGATGTTCATGCTTTCGACACCAGTTTGATACATCTTTCCACTGCTTGAGTATGGCAAGAAAACTTAAACATCCCACTGCCCGTAGTTGTTTAAGGTTGATATCATTTCCAATAAAAGGTTCGCTACATTTTTTGCAACCTTTTTAGCAGAACCAAATATAAGTATAATGTGGCCTAAACACACAGATCCTGGCTTTTGGATTGAGATAAATGTGTTTTTCGTTGAATGTTCTTCTACGATATTCGTCTCCTACCTTTATTGAGTTAGAGTTTTGTCTTTTCTGCCATGGAACTAAACGCCCTTTATTTCTATTGTGGGTTCATGAAAGTCATGCCTGGGATTAGAGCGATTTGACTGTCGAGCTCTGCGTGCTGTCAATAATTTCGGATAATTCTGCCGCCGTCACGATACCAACATCCCGTAAAACGGCAGAAGCAATGCTGCTACGGATCTATCCCAGCCACCATACTGGTCGAAAACTCTGGCAGGGTTGGACTTTTTAGTCTGATTTGGTCGCACCGCGTATCTACTTTAGACGTTGAAGGTTGCAAGTCTTTCTTTAATTCTATTGCGGGAGAGCCGTCAGTATAGGTATCATTATTCCTCAAAGGATTTGTTTGAGCAGAAGTGGTTACGCATTTATATTTCTAAATTCCTTCATATTCCCATTGTTTTCTATCTTCCTTTGTTTGATTTTCTTGCTTTCGGATAGATGAACAGCATCTACGTCAATTTTTCTTGCTGTTCGTTGATCAAGAAGAAACACTTGTTAAAGTAAACTTTCTTTGGCTTTTCACGTAAACAAGATAAAAACACTTACATTTGGAAACGTCTGTATTTTTCCTCATTTCGAAAAGTTCTGACCTTCGATTCAAATTGTTTGTTTCGTCGCATTTCGGGATACATTTTTAGGTTGAGGTACTTGTCGTGATATTTACGGATCCTTTGTGGCACACGATTGTGAGTCACAGTTGATATTGAGCGCTTCTTCATATAACCCCAATTTGTTTGCTTAGTATTTCTGAGACTCCATATACGGTAAGTTCTTTGTGAGAGAAATTTCTGTACTTTAAGTCATACCTTATCCACAAATAACACTTTAACATAGCTCGATACTTTGGTAAAACAGTCACATTAAATTCACAAGGAGTACAAAGTATAGCGCACGTCACGTTCCCTTTGGTATTTTTTAATACACTCTTTTTGGTCAGAAAATAATACACTTTTAAATGGAAGTTTCACAATAGTCAAACGTTAAACAAAATACAAACCAACAGCAAATAATATCGATAACTGATATAAACACGCAATATATTGGCACTAATGTGGTATCATCTTTCAATGACTAGTTGAACGTATGGGTATCTTCAGGTATACAGTTTGCTCCAATATGTCATTAGTATTTAAAATTGCTCAAATCATGTAATATTTTTCTAATAATTGTTTGGTAATAGAATGTGATTTTGTTCACAAATATGTAAAATATCAGAAATTGCAAGACTTGTAGAGAGCAGAAAGTAATTTTTTAATGAAATCAAATTTTGCAGGAATGCTACATGAGACAAAATTCAACTTTTGCAAACTACTGCAAGTCAATTAACCATTTCTTTTTTCACCCCACCCCATTACATACATAACAGATAATTACTAAAAGCAATTCACATTCTGGGACTCCTTGATACTAGCCCAGCGTTCTTATTATATACCTTAGAGCTTCCTGAAAATATTGCTTATTGATGTAAGGCTATATAGATGCTGTTTTTACTTATATACGTTTACAACAGCTAAGTTTTTTTTTGCCATATTCGCCAAAAATTAAGGTCATGTCATGTTATTTTTTGCAACATTGACGACATTTAATAATATTTTGGAACACTCTTTTAGGTAAGAGTACTTGGTGACGGTTCTTCCTAATGTCTGTTTGTACAGCCTTAGTTGTAAATGATTCAATACAAATATCTCTACTACAGTAACTGCGATTTCGACAAAATTTTCTCCATGCAGGTTTCTATATATGGCGAATGCAATGAAGGTTGGTGGTTTAAAAGGACTTCCGGTTTAGCCGATAGTGATATCAACTTATTTATTTTAAATAGAATACTCTGTATATTTTAAGGTATATCGATTGAACTCTTTTTTTTGCAAGTTCAGATTCAATAATTCTAGAGATATTGATAATAATGTTTCGTAATTGTTATCTAGCAACTCATGAAAACGAAAGACTGCGAGAAGCCTAAACAGTTTTGTAAAGTTATAAAATTTTGCGGGTTAGTGTTGTGTCGTGTTGCTGTTCGATTAACAGGCCAGAAATATTTAAAAACTTTTAGTAAATCAAGTTATTCCTGCCCTCGAAAAAAAAAGGGGGAATTTAACTCATAATATTTGGTTTCATCACAACGGAACACTTCCCGATTCACTCTAAATGTTTAACATTTCTTAAACCAAATATTTCTAAATAGGGCGCAGGGCTTTTATTGAAAGACCCTCACGTCCTCCAGGCCAGAATACATTAGATTGCTTTGTTTAAGAACATTCTAAGAAATGATAAATATCGGCTGCTTCAATTAATCATGAAGGGGAAAATAGAAGGAAGGCGTGGAGTGGGAAGAAAACGGACATCCTGGTTACGGAACATCAAGAATTGGACCGGGATTAATACACACGAGCTATTTAGAATAGCAGAAGACAGAGAGGCTTTCAACATAGTCGTCGCCAACCTCCGATAGAAGAAGGCACCGAGAAGAAGAAGAAGAACATTTAAAATTTAGAGCTACTACTAAAGGAGGAAATAATTTGGAAGAACTGAGACAGAATTGTTGGTATAAGAGGAATATCTCTAGAGTGTAGTGCATCTTGGTAATGTACTTAACTGAAGGATATGCACTTACGTTACATAGACTTAGCTATTCCCAAGAAGTAAATGGTGTTCATTTTGAGCATCTTCTCAAATACTATTATGTGTGTACATTAATTTCTTTGTGTTACATTGGGTTCTTGTATTTAATAAAACAAATTACGAAGTATTATTGTTTTGAGTGTTTTATTTAATATCTATAGAATTTTTAGAAATAAAGGCATCAAATCTTATATTACAGAACTCGCAAAAAAGAGTTTTATCGACATATCAAGCAATGTACAGGGTATTCCATTTTAAAATAAAAAAGTTTTTATTATTTCCGGCTAAACGGGAAGTCCTTTTAAACTGCCAATATCATCACTGTATCCGCCACATATCATGTAGAAAATTTTGTCGAATCGCGATTGTCGTAGTCAAGATCTTTGTATCGTTTCGTACTTTTTCCAAACCGTGTATATTGAGTATGTAGTCATTTATGAAACATGTATGTACGGCGTTTCAAAGCTGTAAGGTTTGTGCGTTCTCATCAATAATCCCGTAATATCTTTTATTAGCACTTGTATGTATGTAGGTGTAATTGCACGTCCAACCACATTATACGTACATAAAATATATAGAAACGATTACAGTGAGCTGACAAGTTTATAGAGGCTTTAACGCAAAAATACAATATTCTACATTTCCATGAAAATTCATTACAACTATTTATCTATAAAATAGAAGCAAATGATGTTTTATATGGTTCCCAACACCTTGTACTATGCTGCCTGTAGGTTAAAAAATCGATCAATATATTCACTCACAATGTACAATATTCATATATTATTATTAATTTATATTTTGTGCTAGACCATTAGCACATAAGGCTGTAAAAATACAGCATAGCTGATCACTATATTACACAAACCTTCAATAATTATACGTACAAAAATTGTCTGCGACTACAAAGGCAGCCGGGACCGGCGGCTTTTACGTGCTCTCTGAAGCAGGCTAAATAGCCGTTAGAAATAAATACCATTAAGTAAATCCCTGCTCCATTTTAGTTTTAGTAAATTTTTTATTATTTTTATTTAGGATTTGCTTTGCCATTGCAAGTCCATGATAGTATTTGTGTATACTTAAAAAAACTTCTATTTAAAATTTAAATAAAGCCATAAGATAAACCGTTTTCAAAATACATGGTGTTAAATTATTATTTATTAAATAATTACAACTTCAGTCAAACCAATATTTATTTTTATTTTAGTTTAAATTCAGGATAAAGATTGTTCAGACTCTCGAGACACATTTGGCTCTTCTTAATAGAGATCTCGTTGCCCTACGTAACATATTGTTATTTCGAATTAGTTCTGCTGCCTCAAAAACGCGTCGCTTAAAATATTCAGCAGTTTTTGGGGGTAGGGGTGCTGTTCTCCTCTACTAATTACACGTCCTTCAACCCATTGATTCAAAAATTGTCTTACACGTAGCGCAAAGTGCACAGGAGCACCATCGTGCTGGTAGGTACCACATACTTGTCCGAACGCCAGAGAGACATCATCTATCAATCCTCCCAAATGATTTATTCTTGGATCAACTTCTTGCCAAAATAGTGTTTTCACAACACAAAATCATTTACAGTTTATTAGTAACACGTACTTATAGCTTTTCAGAGTCTCTATTGATTGATTTGCCTGAACGAAAACTTCCTATTTGGAAAAAGCATATTCCTTTTCTGGAAACATAAAAGTTTCAGCAGCTGGTAGGTGCTGTTGCCCAACAGGATCCAACTCTGCTGGTTACCATGGTGGTGCGTGACATGCTTAACCTGCCTGATGTATGGTGTGTACGTGCGGGTATAGTCCTTTTACTCCTCTTGTAGGACCGTAATAGGAGGAGTGCAATTAATTTGGTCAACAATGGCAGATGGCGACCACGACCTAAATTTTCTAACCTCTGGAATTATTCGATTAGTTAATTGCTAATGTATGGTTAACATATTAAATAGAAAGGACAACGTATTTTGAAATATGCATTTTAAAACTATTGATTATGAGACGAATTTGAACGATGCCTGACATATTTTTAAATACCTGTTATTTTTAAAAGTAGTTGTAAACTATAGAAACATTTCTGAAGCAATTTTTGTTAAATAAAAGCATTTCTGATATGCATACTCAGACATATGTTTTGAAAACACAATTTAAGTCTTAGTTTTGGGAAAAATCACAGACAGTGATCATAATGCTGGGTATATTGTTATTATGTCTACAAGTATTTTCAAAAACATATTTTGAAAAATGCTAATAAATGTTTATAGGGCGAAATTATTGAAGCGTTTGAATAGGTTGGTCTTTAGAAATAGAAGCGATACCGGTACAAACAAATATACAATTTCATGTCATTTCTAACTACAATCCTTGTAACTGAAATGTATGAAAACTAAATCTCTTCACAGCAACGTCAGCCTTTTTGTGCCACTGCTGGGCATCGGCCTCTTCCCTGGCACGTGTTTCTCCTCCGCGCGAAGGTAGAAGCACGGAGGACCCACAGTTTAACGTCGAATCCGAACGACAGAAATTCCAGAGAAGGTTTTTAGCATTAAGATCCCACGGTTGCAAGCCGGATTGGGAAATTGTGTGTGGTGGGTTGCAGAAAAGATTTTTATAAATCTGCATAGTAATGCTTAGGTTTCGAACACAAGCCAGAATCGACGTTTTACTCAGAAAGCGAGCGCTCTACCAACTTAGTTACAACACATTTCATATACAGAGGAATTAATATGGGCCCTCACTTTCATCCAGATAACATTATCTAAGGTAATGACTGTTAGGAAACTGTAACCGACAATGCCGATATCGCAGTCAACACTCCCACAGTAATTGATATTTGAATATAATCGATTAATAGTCTCACGTTTATGACTACTGGAAGTTTTTAAATCTATTTTATAATATGATATTTTCATTCTCGAAAAAGTATGCGATATAGGAATATTCTGAAACAGGGCGGGTAATTTTTATCTAGGAATTGTACTCATTGCCAAACATTATCTTTGGGAAGAATTTAATGATACATACTTGAAGGGTTGGAAAAGCTTGACTTTAATGGGATTACACTAATAATGGCTGAAAAGCCTGAAATTTGTATTTAAAAATGCTGGTTAATTAACCCCAAACTGCAATATTAACTACGGTCGATAAATGCAATAACCATGTACGTATTAGCAACTAATCGTTGCACTACTATAATATGTAAATATACATACAGGCTAATGAAAATTGATTATGATATACATCCCGTCGCTTTGCATGATAGTAGATACAAAATGCTACGCTGTTTTTCATACGCGAAAATGCTTGGTAAGTAAACGATTAATAAATACCGCCTGATCTATAGCAAGCGTTTTACAATACCAGTTTTGGGTTATCTATCACGAGGATAAAAAGTATCGAAAAACGTCTTGAAACATCTAACCTCCATTTATCTTGAAAGAGATTTTGTGCCCTTAACATCTGTTATTTATTACCTTTACGCGGAGCATCCATCCTAAAAATAAAATTGCTGAAGTGCGTTAATTCTTTAAATTGAATGAGTTCCCTTTAAATTTTCCACTTCCCAGCGACTCCATTTATTAAGTATTTTCTAAAAATATACGGACGTGCAACAATCTGCGCTGCTTTAAATTCCTGATTCTTTATAATCCTGAACTTTTAGTTTATTGACAATTTACGCTGCACAGAACAGTTGTTCCCTATTTTTACTATTTAGCAATGGTCGCGAAATACCTAATCTCTTTGAAAAATGGTTTCCACTTTACAGAATAAGCACTCGGTTAACACAAAAAAATCTAAGCAATTTAACAAGATTACTTGGAGAGTTTAGTTGAATTCTTTTCACAGAGCTAAACCTAGCGGGAGAATACAAAATAAGACCGCCGAACCACGAATCCGGGGTTATTTCACCCGGAAAAGCTTAGAGAGCAAAAACAGAACCGGAACTAATTGCCGCCTAACCCTAGATGACACGGTTTAGGTAATGCAAACAAGAGTGCAATAATTTATTTGCAAATAAGATAATGCACAATTCTTTGCTCCTAACGTTTAACAAAAAGTTGCAGCTTTTCTGTAACTAAAGCTTCGCCTTTGCAATAATCAGGGACTAAAACGTATAAAACGCATTTGCCTTTTTATTACTTGCGAAAATCCTATATTTAATAATACGAAATCTTGTTCATGCAAAATGAGTACAACTACCGTAAAATACGACCGGAAATACCCAGGAATTTTTCATAAGTTACAGCATTGTGTTGTAAATTTATTTATATAAAGGCGCTTCCGTTTCCAGTTTATTTCACCCTTAGACGTTAGAGCGATACATATATTATATTTAGTCATATTTTTGCTATCATTGCGAAATTATGTTTCTTTCGTGAAGATAAAAGTTACTATTTGGATACAAAGTGAGTTCCAGAATATTTTCTAATATTTTTGGTAGCTTATATGTGAGGAAGACTACCGCGTATACGCAACAATATATTTACAACAAATAACAACAATTTCAAGATAACAAAACACGAGAGCAAAATAACAATAATAACCGCACACTCACTACTGCTGCACTGGAATGGTTTTGGGTACATTCCCACGCTATCTTATAAGAGTAAAATGATTTACGTCAGCAGCGTGGGAAAGTACTCGTTTTCACCAGAGGAATGTGGCTGCTATTGTCCAACATCCTTTCTGGGAATTTCGGAGAGTAGCTTGCGCCGTTACACTACCCTTTTGCTAGTGATAACCGTAATAAAATTTAAGCTTGGTAGCACTTCGGGAAGTGAACATGTCCGTCCACTACGTGTGGTTATGGTTTTGGGCAGCTGGGACTGGTTCGGCGTAGATGGGCTTGGGGTCGCTTGAATGCAGGTGGGAACCGTGGTAAAAGTTTTTGGAAGCTGAGTTTCTTCGGCCAGTGTAAACGCAGGTTTCAATCTGTTGATGCTGATGGTTTCATATTTACCCCGAATGTTCAGAATAAACGTTCGTTCGGCTCTACATACGACCGGGAAAAGACCATCGTACGGAGATTGTAGAGGGCATCGAACGGCGTCGTGAGGAAATATTTTTACAGCTGGTCAGTTCCTGAAATATAAAAGTGGACTACCATGACGAGAAGCCGGCGTTCGTCGCAGCTGTCGTATACGTTGGCGAAGTTGCCTCACGAAGTCTGAAGTGTCCGGTGCTGGTTGTGAATCACAAAATTCACCAGACAAGCGGATGTTGTCCCCATAGGTCTTCTTAGTGGGCTGTGTGGATGTCAATGAGAACAGCTGGTAGGATGGCGGTCCAGTTCTCGCTTTCGTGGCATTTTATTACACCTTTTACTTAGCGGTGGAAACGATCCACCACTGGCCTGTTTATGGTATGCTGTGATCTCGAGATGTGAATTTCCTGTAAGACAAGTTAATTCTTTGAAGAGGTAGGACTCGAATTGGCGTCCTCTATCGGTGGTAACTTCGCGTGGAACGCCAAAGCGTGCTATCCACTCGCTGAAAAATGCTTTAGCTACAATCTTATTAACTGATCTCGCATATAAAAAGAAGGAACGCTTACTGAAGTAATTGTAATTTCTCTATATTCAATTCGAACTGTATTAAACTATTTTTTAGTTGGAACCGTTGGCTGAGGTTACGTAATTAAGGAAAAAGTCGGTCCATACAAAACCCTAACAATAAGAAATATCAGCAATCAGAAAAATTGTACTAAGACCATCGTAAAACTTGTCATTCGTATGGGTATTGTACTTTCTAAAATGCACCTAAATATATAATAAGGTTCCTATTCAAGAAAATTACGTTATAACATAATACACTTTCTAGTATTAAGCACTTAACTTTGTATTGTATTTCTATTTTAAATCTTAAATTTCCATTTCTTAAACAGGCATCATCATCATCTACTTCATGGATAAGGTCTTCGGGCCTGTTCCGCCTCCAGTCGCCATGTCATTCTCGGTCTCCCTACATCTCGCCTTCCTCTTGGTTTGTAGCTTAGTGCTTGTTTTGGGAGTCTTGCCAGGCCCATTCCTTGCATGTGGCTATCCCATTGTTGCCTTTGAAGTTGAATTCTGTCTTGCAATGCGGTCACCTTTAAATCATCCCTTATTTCTTCATTTTCTATTCGCTCTTGTGTACCCTTTCACCGCTCTTAAGAACTTCATCTCTTAAGTTTAGATTCTTGATTTGTCTTTTTTAGGTATCGTCCAGCTTTCGCATCCAAACAACAGAGTGGGCACTGCCATTGCGTTATAAAACTTAATTTAGATGTCTCGTCTTGTTTGGTTTCCTTTGAACCTCCGTATTGTACCGCACATTGCTTGGAAGTAACTAAGCTTATTTTTGATATCAATTCACGTTGTTTACTACTATTTTGGATCTGATTGGTTCTTTGCCTTTGAAATCCATTATTTTGGTTTTTGGATATTTTGAAGTCATATTTTTCAGATATTATACTTAATTTATGTACAGCAATCTGCAATTCATCTTCGGTACTGGTGATGATTACTTGGTCGTCGTATATAATATGGAGTTTACTGAGCTATCGCGGTTTATGTATATTCCCGAAGGTGCTTCTTTCTTCCATTCATTAAGAATCTCTTAAACAGTAAAAGTTAATATGAATGTTATTATTCTCATCCATGTCGAGAACATTTTGTTCTTTAAATTGTATCGTCTACCACCTTAGATGTGAGAAAAGGTGATACGCCGAAGAAAGCACCCAGAGGAAGGCGAAAACAACAGTTAAAATAGGAAACTGGAGACACCAGTCAGAATAAGTAGAAGTCTATAAAAAAGAGAATACTAGAGAAAACATATTTCCACATTTTCATAAAGTTGACATTTTTAAAGAAACTTTCAAACAAAACGTAGAGTGTAGCCCACGGAACAGGTGCTTCTTCTATTTAAAATTCTCATATCTATTCGTACAATATAATGACTATTTGTTGAAAAAATAATAGTTTGACTTTTAAAGACTTTCACGAGAAGATACACCTCATTATCTTAAAGAAAATTGTACTTTTTTAAGTTATAAATTCTACCATGAAAACACAATCAAACATGGGATGAGACGGTATCGCTGTTAAAAGTTTAATAAAATGTCACAACTGCCACTGCTTAACGGATTCCTTTTTTATGTAAATATATAACGTTTTACGAATTACAGCTTAATCTAGAAGGCAAATAACAACACTTCCGTTAGAATTGCTACCCCTTAAAGAACGTGTTCAATCTGCATTTTTATACGTCTTGCTTTAATTTATCACGTCGGCGGCGAATATTTACACAACACTGTTTGTGTCACGGATTTTTGGTGTTTTCGTACCGTAAAGCTATTCTAAGTCCCTTTTACACTTTAGCAGAATAATTACCGTTCAAAGTGTTAAAAAAAACAAAAAAAAATACGAAATCTGCTGGCACGTTTGCCATACTTATAGCTGTTTGTCGTTGCAGTATATATTTCATTTTTTATTAAATCAGAAGGTTACTCTACGAAGTATGCAACCCAAGTTAGATATTTCACAATACCTGATACGGTTTCAGTCACAACAATATTAATGTGGAACGGATATTAATAATACAAACACAGTTTAATAATTATTCATTTGTTGTATCAAAATATCTTCAAATTTCCAGGCAGCTTAATTTATAATTTAATATACGGGGTGGAACAGCTAAAACTGATTGACGCAACTCAACATGTATATTAGCGTGGAGAAAAAAAAAATTAAAAATGGATATTTGAATTGCAATAGTTTGCAAAAGTCTTTTGTTCCATATAACATTCATGCAAATACAAAAATATCTTCTGCCCTCTACCAACCTGGCAATTTCTGATATTTTACATAGTTGTAAACAAAATCACAATTTGTTGCCAAACTATTAGTAGAAAATGTTTACGTGGTTTGAGCCATTTTAAATACTGATGACATATTGAAGCAAACTGCCAGAATATACAAATTCGTTTAACTAGTCATTGAGAGATGATGCCACATTAGTGCCAATCAGTCACTGAAATAGAAGGTTCACCAATTTTATATTGCGTATTTACATCAGTTCTCGTTATTTTTTGCTGTTAGTTCCATTTAAGAGTGTATTATTTTCTAACCCAAATTAGTGTAAAAATACCAGAGGAAACGTGGCGTCCGCTATATTTTGTCCTGCTTAGAAACTTAATGTTTTGGCAACGTATAAAGATATGATAAATTATTATTTGTGGATAAGGGATGACTTGAAGGACAGAAATTTCTCTCACAAAGAACCTACCTTGTATTAGATATCAGAAAAGTTAGGCAAATTAATTGAGGTTATATAGAGGAACGCTTCAATACCAACTGTGACACAATCGTGTGCTACAAGTGATCCGAAAATACCACGAGAAGTACCTCAGGCTAAGAAAGTATCCCAAAATGCGACGAAACAAACAATTTGAAACAGAATTCGAAACTTTTCGAAATGAGGAAAAATCTAGACTATTTGATATTCCGGCTTGTAAATGTAAGTGCTTTTTATCTTGTTTATGTGAAAAGTCGAAGAAAGTTCCTTTTAAGGAACAAGTGTTTTTTTTTATTAACCAACAACAAGAAAAATTGCCGTAGGTGGTATAGATGTACTCGAAAGCAAAAAATCAAACAAAGGGAAGAAAGAAAACAACGGGAATATGAACGAATTGAGAAATATGAATGCGTAACCACTCCTGATCAAACAAAATCTTCGACAGATTATGATACTGATACTGACGCCTCTTCTGCACCATCCGAGAATATACCATCTGAAACAGAATTACAGAAACACTTGCAACCGTCAACCTCTAAAGAAGATAGGCGGTGCGCTCAAATGACTAAAAAATTCCAACCCTTTTGAGTTTTCGACCAGTCTGGTGTCTCGGATAGATTTGCAGCAGTTATTGCTTTGGACGTGTTACAGGACATTGGTATCGCGACAGCGGCAGTTTCATTCGAAATTATTGACACAAGTAAAGTAGCCAGAGCTCGAAAGTGAAATCGCTCTAATCTCAGGCATGACGTTCTTGCAACCACAGTAGAAATAAGAGGCATTTACTTCGATGGCAGACAAGACAAAACTCTAACTCAAGAAAGGTAGGAAACATCATGGAAGAACGATCAACGAAGAACACACATTTCTCATCAAAAAACCAGGATCTGTGTTTTTAGACCACATCACCCTTGTATTTGGTTCAGCTAAAAATGTTGCAACAAATGTAACGGACTTTTTTTACTGAAAATCATATCGACCTTAAATATCTATTGGTAGTTGAATGTTTAAGTGTCCTTGACATATTCAGGCAGTGGAAAGATGTGTGAAACTTGTGGCATAAGCAATAATAGAGCAACTTTTCGTACCTATTACATTAACGATTTTCGAAAACATAATTATTTCACTTTTCTCTCCACGCTAATGCATGTGTCACAGCAACTGAGTTTATTTAATTTTTTATAGTCTAGTTACTTTCTGTTAAGTTGTGCTCTTATTGTAATTGTCTATTGTAATTAGCAGTTTTACTAATATTAATTATATTAGCATTTTGCAAGAAAAACACAAGCCAAAAATTAGAAAATAATAAATACCAAAATTTCATTTAATTCATTAAATGTTCAAAATTGTCTGCTTCTACTTCCACACCTTTTCTAATTCGTTTTAATATCGATCTTCGGAGTAGAGGCAACGTGTCAGGTGTAACTGATATACACACAGGGAGATTCAATTTTATAAAATATACACATAGGTATACATCAAGTATATAAAGACAGAGATGACCCCCACATGATGTGAAACCTCGAAAATCTCAAAATTCAGCAGTGGCTATTAATTTGTATGCTCAATGCTATCCTCAACGAAGACAGCCAAGTAATTTTTTCCGTCTAGAATCTCTTTAGGACTAGGCGGTCAATTTAAATACAAAAGGAAACAATTAGAAATTAATTACAATCATTCAGGTAATAAACTAAAATGTTCGCGTAAGCCAAAGGGAGTTAAATCAGCAAGGACAGTTTTCGTTATGTACAACGAAATCTTGTTAAAATAATGGTTATCCATATCATTTGACGCTAGTTTCACCTTCTGTGAAAACGATTATTTTGCAAAAATTCGATTTTATTCAATTATGCGTCAACAGTGAACTTCTGCGTTTACTTCCTTGAAACACGCAATGTTCACCATAATAAAGCTTCTCTAACGATGGTTGTTTGAATAAGCATAGCGGGTACTACTATTCTCAAATAAATCCATGTTGAGCCAGAGAAGCACATTCTCAACTTTGTATCGATTTTATTTTTCACATCCCAAATATCTATTTTCTATACACTAAATATATGTGACTTTTGACAATCAATTCAAGAACATTTGGTAGAACTACCCCGTGAGCATTTCGTTCCTTAAATTGTGCTTTCTGCCACCTAAGCAATACGGAATTGGGGGTGTTATGGAAAGCAAGAATAGCTATATATACAGTTTTTCAGGAAGTATATAGAGGCACCAATTAGAGCAAGTAGAAGAAATCTAGATGCAATTAAATTTCAAATTTCACCCATACATGCAACACTCTTAAGCTAGCAATAGTGCGTTAAATGAATAGAACTGCATCTATCATTCGTAAATAAATCTTCGCTGACCTAGAACAGCGTAATTTCGGATAGTGTTTTCAGTGAGTGTTTGATGTGATATACATGTTAATCATGTTAAGTTAATTAGTAATAATAAATTAAGTGATCCAGACACAGGAAATTAGATTTCGCGGGAATTTCCACATCTATGGTTTGCAGCAAGTCCGGACCTCACAGCTTGAATATTTTATAGAGTGCAGTAAAGCAACATGTGTATACAACGCCGATAATAGATTTGAAGAGCTGCAGAACAAAATTGTAAACGTGTTCAGATTATTCATAAACCTCAAAGTCAGAAAATATTTCAATGTAGATTTACCTGATATACTTTGGAGTCAGCCTGCAATTTCAGTTATCATTTTAGCTTGTTGATCTTGTTTTTCCACACGTTTATGCAATTTTATTTCTACAAGTCACTGTTTGTACCTATAGCGGTTATTTAAACTTTAGATGAGAGTTAGCAAACTACATTAACTAATTCACATAATCAAATAATGTTATTGCATACATATTAACACAACTATATATATAAATCTGTTCCAAAGTAATACACTATAACCACTTTAATCGTAATAAATGTATTCCTTTTTGTGAAAACAAAAAAGTTAAGGCGTATCATTTATACAGACGCAAGTAGATCTGCTCCCAACGGACATGATTATGAGATCAGGTCACTAGTTCAGAAAACGAATCTCGCTGGTATTCATGGATTCTCTTTCAGCCATATCTACAGTATACTAAAAAGTTAGATAAAATATTCCCCGGACTTTTTCGCCTTCCAAACTTTTGACAGTAAAAACTGAAATAATTTCTGTATTCAAGAGGTAGACAGGCACGTGAAAGTATATTCAGTAAGTTTTAATTTTATATTTCATGTGGTATTTGACCGTTGTAGTAAGGTGCTATTTACTCGAATTTTGCGATGACTTAATTTGTACAACCAACAATTCAGTATGACTGTACGTACAGTAAACTACGTACACTAAAAGGATATATTTCAAAATAGTAAGTAGTAAAAAGGGTTACTCTTGTTATTGGTTTATAGCTTACATGTTGTTCTAACCTGTACATAAAATTTTTTTGAGTCTCTTGAATATGTATTCACCTAGCACATTTTAGTTGATTTATTTGAACATTGAATACCATTTCAAAAAACGATTCCACTGTAATTTTTATTGACTACAGTAAACCGGAAATAGCAAATCAAGTACAGAAAAGCATCTTCTTTTTAGAGATTCTTTATAATTTAAATGATTTTCAATTGCAGTACATGCCTTAATACTGCTGTTCTTAAAAATATTTCCAAACCTTCATGCATCTACGCTGGGTTATAAATCAGTACATTACAGTTTGAACTGTTCTCGATGAATTTCAATTTTAGTTTAAGATTGAAACCACGACTCAAAATTTACAGCCCAACAAATCTATCTGAAAAATCTTTATTTAAATATTTGAAACCAAGCGGGAACAAGCGGTCTTGCGTACAACGTTTAGCCGAGGTTAGTTGCTGATTTAAGGTTATTCTTAACTACAAGTACCGACATGCCAGAATGTTTATCCTCCAACCCTTTCGCCAGGTTAGTTCCTAATTTCAAGTAGTGTTTAATATTATTCGGCAATATATGCACACGGTGGTAGTACATAATTTAGAAAATTCAAACTATGGTATATAAGCGCATACAGCAATTAAATACTATTTCAGGTTAATTTGTTCATACTAAAGTGACAGTAGTTCAAATGGCGAAAGCTTAAAAAAAATCGACTGACAAATAAGCTGTTTTATTGACGAATGCTGCTCACGTAACCTTACTATTTAACATATCATTGATTAAAATAAACCACCAATAAGAATTTATGAAATGCTATGGTAGAAATGAAACATTTTGCATTATTTCCCTAGCCGCACTTGTAAATTCCAAAGTACTACTTTCTTGAAATTGTTTGTAATGTATTTAGTTTGTAGCAGCTCATGGAAATTCAATAAATTATTATTTTAAACATTTTGTATATTTCCAAAAACCAGCAATCATAGTTCCATTGCAAGTTAAAAATAAGATTAAACTCCGTGTTAGACTTAAAAAGATAATATACCAACGGAAATCTTTAAATTGATGGAAGACAATGGCGTAGAAATACTTTGCGATTTATTTAATAGTATATACGACAGTGGACATATACCCGAGGAATGGTTGAAACCTACTTTTATCACAATCCCAAAGAAAGTTAACGCAAAAACTTGCAACGATCACAGGACAATTAGCCTAATGTGTCATACACTTAAAATATTCCTGAAAATAATACACACAAGAATTTATCGTAAATGTGAAGAAAGAATAACTGACACACAATTTGGCTTCAGAAATAATTTAGGAACAAGAGAAGCTCTTTTCAGTATGCAAGTTCTTACACAAAGATGCAGGGATGTAAACAGAGATGTGTTCCTATGTTTTATTGATTATAATAAAGCGTTCGACACAGTACAGCATACCAAGCTAATTGATATTCTTGAAAATATTGATATAGATAAAAAAGACATCCGCATAATTAAAAATTTATATTGGAATCAAAAGGCTGCAGTCAAGGTAGAAGACCAGTTGACAGAGTATGTAGACATAAAAAAGGGGGTCCGCCAAGGATGTGTATTGTCACCACTTCTCTTTAACATCTATTCAGAAACGATATTCAATGAAGCTCTGTACGAAGCGACAGAAGGTATAAAAATTGGAGGAGAATTAATAAATAACATCCGTTATGCAGATGACACAGTCTTAATAACCCATAGTGAAAGTGATATGCAAACGCTGTTAAACAAGATAGTGGAAATAAGTGGACAATATGGACTAACAATTAACATCAGCAAAACCAAGATAATGACAGTTTCAAAAGAACGGCTACCGCTTCCCAACGTTAGTATAGGCAATACACGAATTAGACACCGTAACATCATTCAAATACTTAGGGTGTATACTAAAGAACAACTGCGATAATACACAGGAAATTAGAGCACGAATTGCACAAGCAAGGAGTGCTTTCATCAAAATGAAGAACCTGTTGTGTAATAATGGAATTAATCTTGATTTGAGAATTAGAATGACAAAATGCTACGTATTTCCAGTGTTACTATATGGACTTGAAAGTTGGACACTCACAAAAGATATGTGTAAGAAGATAGAAGCTTTTGAGCTATGGGTATATCGGAGGATATTAAAGGTGCCATGGATAGATCGAATTACCAATATGGAAATACTTCGACGAGTAAATAAAGACCCCGAAATTTTAAATACTATAAAAAAAAGCAAACTGGAATATTTCGGACATATCATGCGACACGAAAGATATCGGATCCTACATCTAATAATGCAAGGAAAGATCGAGGGTAAAAGCAGTAGGGGAAGAAGAAAAACGTCCTGGCTTAGAAATCTCCGTGAGTGGTACGGAAAAAGCACCACAACACTATTTAGATCAGCAGTATCTAAAGTACGGATTGCCCTAATGATAGCTGACCTCCACTAGGAGAAGCAACATAAGAAGAAGAAGAAGACTTAAAAATAATTATTTTTGTGTAACAAAAGAAGCACAAATAACAATAAATCACACGACATAACAAGTATCAATTGCAAACCGCTAATAAATGAAAGTTTGGAGACAAACGTCACAACCGGCTAAAACAGGGATACCTAAAAATTCAGGTTTTGTTAGCATTGTACCCGGTATTACAATGTTTTAAAATTTAAATGGATGTAGAAATATTACAGAACCGGCTCAAATTGACAATTTGTTTGACAAAGTTTACATTCATTAGGACATTCCTTTGTGGCAGCGTTTCTCAACCTTTTTCTATTTGCGACCCAATTTTCAGTCACAATTCTCATCGCGCCCCCCCCCCCTACAATAATTGTTACTGAAATCGTGCTGTAATTGTAATATTAGTTTCTATTTAATTGTATTTTGACGCTAAAGCTACACTACCACCTTAATTCTTAATTACAAACCTTTAAAAATTACCACGAATAGGTAAATTTATTGATAGTTGGCAACACCGATCCGCTGCATTGATAAAACTAGGTTCGATGCCTCTCTATTGCTCTCTGTCTTACGTCCACCATATCGGATATTCTCGCGGCTTCGCGAGAAGTTCAGATTTGTCTCGGACATTCTGGAACGTCTACGAGACCGCGATGCTCGCGTGTGTAAATGCTGCACCTCGTTCAATTACAGCCAGTCTCAGTCGAGTCGATCCTTCTATCTTGAATGGGTATGTTGTAATTTGCGTGTTAACTGCAATTTACGGTATTCGAGTAGCAGTAGATTTATAGAGAATCATGGATAAATATTTAAATGGGCGTAAGCGAGCATTAGACGA
>JABXWE010001280.1:0-56110 GCA_014611495.1 Limonius californicus | reverse complement strand
AGAGTGAAAGTGCGTGAATATCCACAAGGAGGCGGAGGAGGGGAGAACCACTGCCGCCTCTACAGGGTGTGACATCTAAAGGGGAAAGAACCGAGACCGACACAGGCCACAAACCACAGAGGGGAACTTAGAACGCAGTTAAAAGCTAAGTTTCGCAGGCTTGAGCGGCCATTGTAGTCCTTTGTAGTCTGTAGCAGTAGTGGGTAGCTCTAGCAGTCTAATAGAAAGCTAGAAAAGGGAGGGACGCGCTTGAAAGTCTCATCTCCTTTCAGCCAGACCACTTTCATCGAAATTAATCGACTTTTATTAGCTAATCCCTTGATAAATTGATTACTCACGTAAGAATGTTCTGATTGGTCCAATCGGACACTTTCAAGTAGAACAAAAATTCTGGGGATTTCTGGGTCTGGGCTTTCGTGGCATATCGGAGGAAGTAACGAAGGGTTCACTTTGGTCTCAGTTGGTTTCAATTGCATACGTAGCCTTCGCTTCGATTCGACTCCGTTTACCCTCCAAAATTTTCCTTAACTTACAATTTCAGTGCGAGTTAGCGTGCAGATCAGAGAAGCCAAATCAGGAAACTCAATTAGTCGCGTATAGTAATATTGTTTAGACTAGAGATACGGACAAGACCTTTCCACAGACCCCTGTAACCAGACTAGTTCCGGCGAAACTCGGGATCTGTTGGATCGCCCATTGAGGGGGTAAACGGGCAGAGCTGGGAATTCAAGGGAGTGGGGGGAGGACGCACGAACTTCGGGAAGAATCTGACCACGAATCGACCGACGATGACCAGCCCAACGGAGACGAAGCAGACGACAGAGAGTGAGGCCGAACATTCAATCCGGACGCGAACGGCCAACTACGAATGGACATCAAGGCGGCGCATCTCCAGTAGTTAGTTAGGCATTAGACACCTAGGCTAGGAGCATTATGTTACTCTTACACATTACGTAGATAAGACCTACGAACATTGTATAGCTCGACCCCAAGCCCTTGGGCACAGGTCTAATAGCTAATAGTTCCTAGGAAATTAAGATAGGTGCACTATGTAACCTTAGACAGAAGATAATTGAGAAATAAGAACATTGTGAAACTTTGCTATCAAAGTTAGTAGGCTCAAATGCTTAAGAGCATAACGGTCTCGGGTACGCACTCAACATCCCATTGCGGCGTATCTTACTAACTACCTAGTATTGCAGCAGCGGTGTCTTGCGGTATGCATTGCAGACATGCTAACGATGTGCAATGCCCCACCCGAACCCACCCTTTCCCGAAAATTCCTACCTACCTTACTGGCATGGGGTGGGCCTGGCGTATCCAGGATCGGCCTTCGAGTCAGCTCCATGTCAGATGGTGATAATGATGATGACCAGGATGAAGAGTTTGAACAGGTGTGAATTTTCAATCATGGTACTTATGCTTTTGATGATTTTCCTCACACATGAATCATCGATATCACACTCTTGAAAAATTCTTCGGCTGGAGTTTTCTGGATCAATCGCTAATTGAGCCAGCACATTCACTTCATTAGCAATAATTCATTTTCTATACGGCCCTCGCGGTCATTTAACCCTGCTACAAATAGCCAAATTTCTTGAAATCCTTGCAAACATTGTTCGGTGGGGTAGCTGTTTTTCTGGATACAAATTAGCATAATTTTCAGAAGCTAACACAGAATTTCTATTGCTATGAATCTAGACATCGTACACATCCTGCTTTTCTTCATCGGTGAACATCTTGACAATTACAAAACACGATAAAGAAACACTACTTGCACCATTTAAACACAATCTATCTACTTTGTTATTAAAAGAAATCATTTATTACCTGTCAGTTTCAATTGTTTTATAAACGGTGCGCACTTTAAACATTTAAATAATCATCTGCTATTTTTGAATTTGTTACCTTGATATGGTTAGCCCAATAAAATATTTGCAAGTATTTAAGGAATTTAAATGACAACTAGCAATACAATCTGTCACTTTTATTATTGTTTCAATTGTTTTTTAAAGCCAAGATGATTTATGAATTATTTACACAAATATTCAAATTTAACAAGTTTTCTGGAAGAAAAAGGTTATGTTGGTTACGAATTTAAATAACTAATTTTTTTTGTCTATCTAATGATGTGATAATCCAATATGGCGGCCGTAAGAAATAAAAAAATTGACTATCGCAGCTTGATATCTAGAAGGTCTACAAAATTTCTATGAATGTCGTCAACTCACAGTGACCAAAGTTTGATTGAAATAGCATCAATGGTAGGGAACATAAAGATTTATTTCTAAAATCAGAATTTTCAGATTTTTTGTGATAAATCAAGCACCATTCAGATTCTCAAACGTCATAAAAAAGCGTAACTATTCTCCAACTTAGCCGAACTCGTATCTCTTACCGTTTCCGAGATGCCGTAAGTATCGAAAAATTCACCACCTTGTATAAGATTTGTTTAATATAACCTTGTTTAAAACTTAATGTATTATTAATTATAACAATTATAACAAAAAGGAAGTGCAAGAAAAGACAAAAGAACATTCAAGGAAGAACTCCTAAATAAAGCAGAACAAGTTTCAATGATATGAAAACGTTATACGAAATTACACGCAAGCTGTCAGGTAGGAAAAACTTCCCATCTACACAAATAAGAGATAAAAAAGGTAAATTATTTACCAATGACACAGATATTGTTAATAGATGGATTGTATATTTTAAAGAGATACCGTAGGATGGGGATATATGGAATGATTTTTTGAAATAAAAATTAATAACTTTTTGGTGGAATGAAATTTTATATTTTTTTGAATAAAGTTGGAAGGAGGTTTATAAAAGCTATCAATTTAACCGATTATTAAAAAAAAAACAAAAAGGCATAGGCAAAAAAAATTTTTGGGGTTATATGGAATGGTTTTTGTTTTGCTTATAAAATCATGTTTCTGGATGGTTTATTCCAAATTCAACTGACTTCAGGCTTATATGGAACGTTTAGAAATAAAATTAAAAAAATTATAGCATGTCTAGGGCGTTTGCTAGGGGGTAAAATATAGAATACTGCAAATTTCTAAATTGCTTTCAATAGTTTATTGTTTTAAAATACTTTTAAGAAACTTATGGCACATTTTAAGGTATACAGTATACATTAAACAAAAATATAAAATTATTAGGTATTAAAACTAATATTTTAAAGGAACTTATAAGACACTAGTCTAACAAAATATTTTGATTAAATAATAATAAACTTAAGGCACATTTTTTCAAGTATACATTTTACAAAAATATAAAATCATTAAGTATTAAAACTAATATTTTAAAGAAATTTATAAGGCACTAGTCTAATAAAAAAGTTACAAAATATTTTGATTAAATTTATAGCGTCCTCTAAGACACATTGGATCTGCTAACAAAAATTTTATTTGCTGCAACTGAACTTCAGCAATGTCTTTAATTGGGGGGAAAACAAAAGTATCCCTTTTGCCTAGAAATTGTCTCATACAATTTTCTCTGTAAAATTTTTCCGTTGCCTCCAAAACTTGGGCAACAAATCCCTTTTTAATTTCTTTCTTACTACCCGAGTTATAAATAAAATCTACTATTATGAAATTATTTATGCTAATATCACAGGCGTTTGTGGCATTTACAGGTACCTTAATTGCTTCTATATTACAATTAATAATTTGAATGTCCTCATCTAGATCACTGCTATCTTCTAGTTCACTAGCTTGCTCCAGATTACTGGTTTGTCCATCACTATCTTGTTCAATTTCAAAATCTTCGACTGTAACAGACCTTCCAGGTGGGACATTTATTTTTTTCTTCTTCTTTGGTTTAGGCGCTTCATTAACAGTTGTAGCATTTTGAATTATTTCTGTGAAGCTCTGAGCCATGGCAGCGTCATTTAAAGCTAATTCTGAACCTCCAGGGATTTTTTGTAGCACTTCCATTTTATTTGGAGGATATATTCCAGTTGCCCTAAAGCCCGATTTTATATTTATCTCATCTTTATCCTGGAGCGACTGTAAAGCTTTTTTAAGTAAAGATGGAAATATGGATTTTGGAAGACAGCCTTTATTTTTCAGCTTCCAATCTGTCAATATTTTTCTCCATACTGTTTTTAAAGGACGAAAATATGAAACATCCAACGGTTGGCACAGGTGAGTGCTGTTGGCTGGCAAGAATTTAAATTGAATATTGCTTTCAGTGCATTTTTTTATGATATTAATTGATAAATGGCTAGCTAAATTGTCACCAATCATAATTTTAGGACCTTCTAATTTTTTTAAATATGGATATGCTATTTTCTCAAACCAGTCTTCAAAAATATCACCATCAAACCACCCGCTACTACTCCTATTATAGGCTGCTCCAGGTGGTCCATTTTCAATCCACTCTGGATAGAGGTTTTTTGCTTTGTATACAATGTACGGGGGTAAAATTTTGCCATCAGCAGCTGCACAGAACATTACTGAAGTTGAAGTCTTTGAAAAATCCATAATCCTGGAAGCATGTTTCACACCTCTACGAACAATAACACGTTGTTTGCCTGGATCATCAGTGAGATTCGACTCATCGTAGTTTATAATATTGGAAGGCGGTAAATCTTCCATTGAACTGTGTAGTTCCTCGAAATATTGATTTAAAATATCTACTGACACTGCTGCCCTGGACCGTTTCATATTCTCAGATGCACGGATGGATAGTTCAGCATTTCGAGACAAAAACGATTTTATCCAATCGGGGCCTGGTAAATTATCTTTAAAAACAGGAATGTTCACACCTTTATGATTTAAGTAGCTCTGTACAAGTTTGCACATATCCTTTTCAGTGAATGGATACCCATAGTTGGCTGCCGTTGTCAAAGCATTCACTACTGTTTTTTCCTCCGCGGTCGACAACACCGAAGGTTTGCCCAATTTGTCCGAATTCATTCCGTGATATTTTCTAAATATGGTAGTCTGCGGTACCCCAAAACGCTCTGCTGCCTGGGCAAACGACAGATGCCCATCTACCACGGCAGCTAGGCTGTCCTCCAATGCCTGTGATGGATAGTTTCGTCTCAGTTTTGTGCCCAACTTTCTTTTATACACTCGAGGCATATTTATTATGCGTTCCAAATTACCCCTGAAAATGCGATTTTTTATTAATTTCCTTGTACTACGCACAAAAATTGATATAAAAATAATTTTTCTTTTTAGAGTTTCTGATAAGGTTATGAAATACCCACTGAATAATTTATGGCGCCAGTTTCAAAAAATTGTACTTGCAATCCATATAACCCCAGGTGTTCCATATATCCCTATTCTACGGTATATACAAACCAAGAAATAACCATAGAGGACATAAGAAGAGAAGACGCTGAAGCAGAAAAGATTGAACTTAACATTGACATCTCAGAAATCACAGAAGCAGAGATCAGAAATGCTATCAAAATGTTAAAGAGTGATAAAGCAGCAGGGTTAGATAATATACTGGGCGAATTAATTAAAGCGGGAGAAGAAACAACTACTAAAATACTGCACTGCTTATTAAACAAAATCTGGAGTGAAGAACAAATCCCGAAAGAATGGAATGAAGGATTAATTATAAAACTGACAAAGAAAGGCAACAAGACGCAATGTGGCAATTGGAGAGCAATAACGCTACTAAATTCAACTAGTGTGATACTAACCAGGATAATATTACAAAGAATGAAAGATGAAGTTGACTGCCACTTGCGTCCAAACCAAGCAGGATTCAGACCCCGCCGCTCGTGTATTGAGCATATATGTACCCTCAGAATAATTATCGAAGAAAGCATAGAATGGAATAAAGAACTACATCTATGTTTTATAGATTTCGAAAAGGCATTCGACAGGATAATAAGATTGCAAATGTGGAAGACATTAGAGGACTTTGGTATACCAGACAAGATAATAAGGATCATCAAATTACTTTACAAGGATTATGGGGCTAGACTACGACATAACCATACAATAACAGATAAGTTTACCGTTGAAACAGGAGTCAGACAAGGTTGCATCCTATCGCCACTATTATTCCTTATTGTAATAGATTGGCTAATGAAGAAGACAATGAAAAACAAAAATGGACTAACATGGCGATTTGGACAGTTCCTGGAAGAGTTGGAATTTGCAGACGACGTATGTCTAATAAACGAGAAAATAAAACATACGCAAGCTAAACTGGAATCACTACAGACAACAGCGAAAGAAATAGGGCTAAATATTAATTGGAATAAAACAAAAATTCTCAGTATAAATGGAAAGAATCAAAACATCATAGAAATAGAGAACAAAACGGTGGATAATACTGATCAAATGATGTACCTAGGCAGTATAGTGTCAAAAGAAAATGGCTATCAAAAAGACATTAAAAGCAGGATTAACAAGGCACGAGGGGCGTTTAATATGTTAAGGAACATACAGGGGTTTTCAACGAAAAGTAGCCACCCTCAGTATCTTTTAAAACAATTTTTTAGTTGAAAATCGTCAAGACATGTCAACAAAGACAGCAAAGGGGACCTCTTTTACCTAAAATCCGGACGTCTGTCATCAACCCCTGAGCCGCCACAGCCACCCCCTCCAAAATTTCAAATGGCACCATACTACGTGTGACACATCGTTGGAAAGGTTATTTCATAAGGAATTCATTCTACTATTTATTTTTTTTTATTCGCCTGAAATTGAGACATAAAGGAATTAAAAACTATATTTTGTTTATTTCGGTTAAGCTGCTGAATAGAGCAATTGCCGTTAAAGTAATTGTTCAAAGTGACTTCCATTAACTTCCATACAATAATGCAGACGACTTTGAAAGAGCGAACGAACATTTCCAAGAACTTGCGGTGTCAATTGTCGACATTCTTCTGTTATTCTCTGCCTAAGATCTTCGATGTTGGCCGGCTGTGTTGCATATACTTTGGATTTCAAATGCCCCCATAAGAAACAATCCAACTGAGACAGGTCGGGTAATCTAGCCGGCCATTCGATGGGACCACGTCTTCCAATCCATCGTCCAGGAAACCAATTGTTTAAAAATTCTCGAACGGCGCTGCGGCTCTTGTACAGTCGTTATTTTTGAAATAAAAACGCACAATCTCGATTCTTTCGGCAGTGGTGTAAACCATGTTGACACTTTTATAATATTCAAAATGAACTGAATGTTGACTGACAGATGAAAAAACAAAAGATGAAACAAAAGCATCTAGGTATTGCTATATTCAGCAGCTTAACCGAAATAAACAAAATATAGTGTTTAATTTTTTTATGTCTCAATTTCAGGCGAATAAAAAAAATAAATAGTAGAATGAATTCGTTATGAAACCTTTCCAACGATGTGTCACACATGGTATGGTGCCATTTGAAATTTTGGAGGGGGTGGCTGTGGCGGCTAAGGGGTTGATGACAGACGTCCGGATTTTAGGTAAAAAGATGTCCCCTTTGCTGTCTTTGTTGACATGTCTTGGCGATTTTCAACCAAAAAATTGTTTTGAAAGATACTGAGGGTGGCTACTTTTCGTTGAAAAACCCTGTATATATTGGTGAACAGAGATGGCTCTACGAACATGCTACTCCCATATACAGGGTGGTTTGATATAACTTCAACAAGAAACAGATGATTTGGAAGTCTGTCATTTGTTTTGAATCTGTAAAATTTTCACAAAGTTTGGAATTATACTCGGAGAGACCTTTCACATGAGGCGTCAATCGACCCCAATTGCCATTTAAAAAAATATTACTACTAAAAATAATAATACTAAAAAGTAGTATTTATCCTCCCATTGAAGAACATAAAATTTTGTGAAGAAATATGAAGTCGTTCAAAAGTTAGAAGGGGGGAGGACATTCCACGACCGCATTGTAATATTTAAAATATTGTAGATGGCAGCACTGTTGGTGAACTACTTAAAGATGAAAACTCATTTTTTTGAATGGATGATAGGGTTGCCTGCTTATGCCAATAAAAGCTATAAAGAGTTAATGAACAAAGTAGGTGGTTTAGTCATTCGACATTGCACTCAGTTCCGTCGCAGTACCATTCCTGTAAGAATTTGTGATAATCAACTACTTCCGTCCATCCTACCTATTGCTACTGCAGTTTGTCCATCAGCAATTATGATGAATCACTCTTGTATACCTAATACTGCCTTTCAGTAAGTACAATAATTGTATAAATACGAGCATTTGAAAAGTTACTTTCAAAAAGTCGCTAACTAGACTACAGCTAGTTGATGAAATTTGTATCAACGCTAGTGCTTTTAAAGTACTAGCACTATAACTACTATTAAAGCAGCCATTTTAGCTACTTTATCTTTAGTTTTCATTCAAACAAATTTATAGCCTAACTTTAGTTGTAACTATTTTTATAGGCTTGCTCACATTCAATTAAAAAAAAGTATTCGATATTTTTGGCCAAATTGGAAATTTGAAGATACTAATACAGGACGTATAGGATTAAATTTTAGTGCTGGGGCCTCTGGGCTTACCCTTATCTTTGTTAATTGTGTTAATTACTTCTGGGATTTTTCTAAGCCTGTAATAGGTACTTTACAATTTTATTTTTATTAGTTATTGGGGTTCTTTTCAGAAATTTTTGAAATGGTGTTTTTGTAGAAACTCTTGTTGAATTTTGGCTAAAATTGTTAATATTAATATATTAAATATGGTCAATAGTTTATGGTAATTTATGTAGTGAGTGAGTACTGTTTTTGGCATGGTATTGCTACAAATTATTTTTTGTTGCAAGTAGCACTGAAAGTTCCTGATAAAAACACTAAACCGTGAGCATTATATTTCAGAATAGTTTTAACTCAACTAATGTTGCTTCAATTAGAATTTGTTTATATAGGTGTTGTAGCACTTGTGTATTTATGTATAATAGTTGTTGTATACAGGGTGACCCACGACGTGAGGCCACTACTTCGTGTACGTAATCTTTGGACTAAATATTCTAATAAAGTTATGCCCTTAAGTTAACCGTTTTCAAAATACAGAGTGTTAAATTATTGTTTATTAAATAATTACAATTTCAGAAAAGCAAATATTTCTTTTTATTTTAGTTTAAGTTCTCTGTAAAGATTGTTCAAAATGGCCAGCGTTGCTCTCGATATACATTCTGGCTCTTAAGAGAGATTTGGTTGCCCTACCTAACATATCATTGTTATTCCGAATTAGTTGTGCTGACTCAAAAATGCGTCTCCCAAGATCTTCAACAGTCTCTGAGGGTGTTTGGTATACCATTTCGTTCATATGGCCCCACAAATAATAATCTAAACAAGTTAAATCCGGAGATATTGGGGGCCAGGGGCGCTGTTCTCCTCTACCAATTACACGTCCTTCAAACCGTTTGTTCAAAAATTGTCTTACGCGTAACGCAAAGTGCGCAAGGGGTACTATCGTGCTGGTATCACATATCGTGTCTGATCGCCAGAGGGACATTATCTAACAATCCTTCCAAATAATCTTCTTGAAAATTTAAATATCTATCGGCGGTCATTAATTCCACACCAGATATTCACTAAAAACCTATGTTGATAATTTGACACTGTGACACCTGAAATTAATGTGAAGTTCTTAATAACACGTTAAAATCCATTTTTGTAAATTGCTTTCAAACAATAATATAAGATAGTCATCGAATCAGTAATTACTTAACAAAAAAAAAACACCCCCAAACACGTTTAATTTTTAATGTGAAATTCTGTTCGTCGATTTTTCATCAAAATAAATTTGTCCGCAATTTTATCTTCAACATTATTAATTTCGTTAACTACACTCCTGCTGATAGACATTGTAGCCGAAGCATTCAAGCGATTGTTAAGCGTGGTGTTTCGTAAAAAGCTTTTACAAGCTTTAATGTGGAAAAACAACGTTTAGCTTCGGCGGTTGTCATAGGTGTTGTTGCAATAATATTTAGAAGTCTCAGTGTTTCCCTAAAAGTTTCTTCAAGATTAATTTTTTACGAGAATATTGAAATATTCATAGCACCAGATATATCTTTAAAGTCGGATCTTGTGTTTATAATTGGTAACGATTTCCGCGCCTAAAAGAAGGCAACCCTTTATGCATATTTAGTTATGCACCTGAGTCTAGGACTTTTTAATTTTTCGAACCTTAAAGTTCCGGTCAAGGCGACGCAGTGCGGTTTTGAGTTTAAAATTTTAGGGGGATAGGAGATTCTAAAAGACAGTTTTCCGTAATTAGGTCGGTGGGTTAAACATTGTCAACCTTAACAGACGTTTATTGTGAATAGTGAATTATTTACTGAAATCGTTTGTCGATTGGGAATTAGCTTTCCGCTTTGAGAGTCACTTCACTCAGGAGCTTTTCCCACAGTTGAAGGGAAACAATGCTTCAGGAAATTATTTTCCAATATAGAATTTATTCCGGTAAAGAAGATTTGGTTTGGTGTTATGCCAGAGTCCATCAACTGGTGAGTTGGTTATATCCAGAAATTGTTTATTTATCGTAATTTCCAGAACCTTAATCCTAATCTCAAATAAATTTAATTAGGCAAAAAGACGTATAGCGGGACTTCCAGAAATTAAGACGACGCAGTAGAAAAACTTTACATTTATACGTACCTAGTGTGCAAATTGATACGCTGTCCTTGCCGAGTAACCTTGTAAGGGTTTTTCCCGAACCGAGTGGACACCTGGGTCTATCAATAGAGAGACTGGTGTATGGTTGAGCTGATTGCAGCCGCGTATTGATCAAGGGAAGTGCATTTTTAAAAACTGTCTAACCTTGTCTTGTTCACGATTTCGTTATGCTTATTTAAGAATTAATTTATTAATTGAATGGGGTCAACGAATTGTGTCATTGGGATTTAATTGGGGATATGTGTACATATGAAATACTATTGTAATATTCCATATTCCAATTTTACGTAAAGCAAATATACAGGATACTCCAATAGTGGGTTGATATTGCGTTGTAAGAGTTCACGCCTTGACGATAGTTTTTGATCGTTGATCACGCATGTATTCGTGACGCGAAGGCCTTCGAAGTTGCGGAATGCGCTAAAAATTTCTAGCATATGGTTGTGTAGCGCAATGAAGGTCCTAATAATTGTTTGAGTGTTGCCAAGTTAATTTTCGTTATATTCCGGTAGATTAACGTAAAATTGGGACTTTTAATTTTAGTTTAAATCATTGTTCTTATACAGAAATTTAGAACTGTAAATGGGTTTTGTTGGTTTATTAAGTAAACAGAGATTTGTTTGCAACTTGTCTTTTATTTTACGACGAATTATTTGGATTTAAGTCTACGTAAAGGGTAGATAAAAGAATATAAAGGTAGGTGATTATTTTTCTTGGGGTCCGACTTCTCATTTACCACCTCGGACGATGCTAGAAAATTATAAGTCGAGGGCGCCTATAAATTAATTGTTGGAACCTACTCCTTCGATTGGGTTTCCGGGAATCTGGCATCTGTCAACGTGTAATTGTCTACCTAAACAGTGGCGGAGTGATGAGGTTGTTTTTATAATTCAACCAATTTTTGTAAAAAGTAAAGATTAAAGGCGTGACAAACTTCAACTCGCCTTTTAACCTGTTCTTAGATAGCATGGGATAAAATGAAACTATTCTGTCGAAAATATAAGTTTATAAGTCTCTGCAGAAAAACAATAGGTGTAACACCTGTTCTATGCTTTTCGCTCCATTTTTTGTGTTAAATTTAAATTCGGCGTGGGCCTGCTTCATGTTTTAATTTAACTAACTTCAATCGAAAGTCTTGAAAAGTCGATCTTTAAAAGGTTATTAACTCTATTCATTGTGTGCTAGTCACAATATTGCACTTTGGAATTGAAAACTTTGAGCACGGGCGAATCTAGTCGGTCCACTAAATGAACGCTATAATCAATAATCATCATATACGTGCGATCAGGCGATGTTTGCCGAATACAGATAGTCGTGGTGGCCGAACAGATTAATTTTAATCAGGGAGTGGGCGCACCCGTGCCCAATTATTTAAAAACCGCCACTATTATGAACGACATCGTTTTAGTGTTCTCCAAATTGCATTCCTGGTACATTAGCAGATACACGACGAACAGAGGTGCTGGAATTATTATCAATTTCTCGCAGTATGTTGTCCTCATTATCTAGTATTTGCTGTATCGGACGCATAGTTGACGGTTTCGGGAGGTTGTGCACTCGTTGGAAAAATCGTCGGTCTGGTAGTCATCGATTTGGAAATCTCAACCGATATTCTCGAGCAGCTGCTACTGAGTTTCCATCACAAAAACCGTACATGTAATGCATATCGGCGTACCTACTCTCGTTGTAAAAGTAAACATTATCAACATACAAGCGCAAGCAGAGAAATAAACTTTAAGGTGCTTTACTGTTTGACATACAAGTAAATAATATCATTTCCGTAGTAACGTAGATAGTATGTATCAAATACAAAGTGAATTTTAAAAAGACGATTGCAGTAGCCTGGGGATTGTCCCGTCTATATTAAGCTTTAGAATCTGACAATATGAAAATTGTAACAGAAAGAAAGAAATCTTGACGAAAAACCTGTAATTTACTTACCTTAATAAATTACAAATCAGTTGCAACTAAATACTTGTTCATTTTCACATTTTGTTGGGCCAAAATTTTTAACTTCCTGAACTGTCACACAGTTTGACATACAGGTAAATGTCATTCAAAGCTCATTACAGCTGACTGCAGACGGAATAGCTTTTTTTCTAGGCTTGCTGCAATTGACTTTTTAAAAAATCACTTTGTACCACTTAATATCATTTACTGATTCGGCTGCTTCAGTATTTAACTAAACAGGGCATAACTTCTTTAATAGTCGTTTTAGAAAATGACCACTCTTCAGTTTCGACTTCTTTTCATCTTTCCTACACGTAGGTGAAGTAGTGACCTCTCTTCCTTTGCCACCCTGTATGATATTATTTATTGTATTTTCAAAGATTTTATTTTATATTTTGTTCAATCTGTTTCTAAAATTATTTTTGAAAACAAATGTTGTTATGCACTCTAAATGAATTATTTGCTTTCAGTTTTATAGGTAGTACCATAGTAGTAAAAGCAATAAAAAATATAAAAATCAACGAAGAGGTATGTTGTTCATTAGATGGAATTGCTTTTGCTGCAATGAACAAGGATGAACGTCAAAAATTACTACAAAATTTGTATTAT
Source organism: Limonius californicus (assembly GCA_014611495.1). NCBI lineage: Eukaryota > Metazoa > Arthropoda > Insecta > Coleoptera > Elateridae > Limonius > Limonius californicus. Next base: position 42,954 of record JABXWE010001280.1, on the reverse strand, counting down.
ATCAGATGTAATTGTCAAATTTGTTCTGACCCAAAAATGGTAAGAGTGATGTTTATTTAATTTTTATAGAAAATAGGAATGAACAATTTGTCAATATTACAATTTACTTTCGGCTTAGACCACCGCGTCGTCATTTGGGAACTACACCCAGCATTATCAGATAAGGCCCGACCTGTAGCTTGTCTGCCTTTACAACCATTTGCTCTAGAAGTTTGTGCAATATTTGTTCGTAGGCCGCACCTACCTAAACAGGGCCGTGTGCGTAGATTATTTAAACTTTGGTGCGGACAAGGATTTGATCTTGATGCATTTTGTTTGCCAGGACAATAATGCTCAATCGGCTTATGCCTGTTAGCTGTTTGTGAACCCATACAAACTAACGTTTCGCAAGACATTGCATCTTGCATTTTCAGTGTGAATAGAACACTCAGTGTTCGATCTGTCCGGCCTTACCTGATAATGCTGGGTGTAGTTCCCAAATGACGACGCTGTCTAAGCCGAAAGTAAATTGTATTGACAGTTCGAGACACCGCGAAAGCCTGAAGGAAAAGGAACAATTTGCTTATTTAATTAAATTCTCCCTTTAAAACTTTTCACTTATTTTTTTAATATCTTTTTTTTATGCTATGGCTTGTATGATTTCTGTTCTGCTTTTCATATTTTCTTACATTTCGTCTGTTCCTGATCATAATATAATATATGTTTACTTTGTTACTAATTGCTTTTGCTCTACCTTTCCTTTATAACGTCTACTCAGAGTTTTGAATTGATGGAGGGCTATGAACATTTTTTGCAAGTCTGCGATTGAACTATAAACGAGTGCCAGTTTAAACCACTGTCAAATATAAATGATTTATACACCAGTCAAAATCTGTTTAATCTGGTTGTAATTTGGTTTTTACTTTGTAAAGTGCGTTATGTTGCGATGAAATATGCTTTTGAGGTTAAGTTCACTTTGCCTGTGTTTACATTCGAATAAATAAACGCAAAGTACGGCCAGTACGTAACATAACAGCTACGACATGCCTTGTAGCACGTACAGCCAACCCTAATTTGAAAACTTTGAATCCTTGTTATGATTTTACATTTTTTTTTCACATCTTTTTACTTTTTCATGTAGTACTTTGTTTTATTGTCGAAGCATTGCTTATTTTCATGGACTTTTTGTGTTTGTACAGGGTGTTACATGCATGTGGCCTCCAGATTGCAATAGACTTGACATAAAACAATTAAACAAATATTGAAACACAAAATTTTTCGTAATAGTTATCTATGACTATTTTTTTTTTATTTCAATGTTTGTAGTTCTTGCATAAAAAGTAAGAATTTGGGCTTTTTCCCTGGTTCTTGGGGTATTAAAATTATCCTGTATATTGCATATGTTTTTGTCTATGTAAATAAATAACCTACAATTACGTTGCACTTTCAAGCTTTATTTTAGATACTGCGGGAGCAATAAACCCATCTCAAAGACGCCTTTGGAATTTTAAAGCCTGGACTTAGATTAATTTGTAATTATAGCGATGTAAACAATATAAATATTTTTAACTGTCGTACATCGATAATTAATAACAGTTTACATTTCAAGTTTTATTATGTTATTTGTTTAATTAATTGTTTACAGCAAAAGTCATAATTATAATAATGGTACAAATAATGAAAATAATGAATGGCAATATTCATTTCAAATTTGTTTCATGGAATTTCAAGATCGTTGTCCGAGTGAGGCTGCAAACTTCACTTATAACAATTTCTATCAAACTGCCAATATTATTGTTTAATTTGAATAATTTTAGAGAAGGTGCAAGCGTTGAAAGGAAAAAGGGATCAGCAAGACCTGCAGAAGTTATTGATAATATTAGGGATATCATGGTAGCAACTCTCTTTTTAAGCTGATCAGAAAACTAAGCCAAGAAAGCGATTTGTCATACGGTACTTGTCAAACAATTGAAAAAAAAAAGATTTGAGCATGTATTATATATATATATATATATATATATGTGTGTGTGTGTAATAGCACTACAGGCCTTGTAGGCCTTTGGCTTGTTGGGCAATCGATGCCCATTTCTTCCGGTCTTTAGCACTTTCTCTCCATTCCCAGATCTGCAGGGGTTCCAAGTCGTCCTCGACTTCCTTTCTTCACTTCACTGCGATCGGAGCATTCCTGTTCTTTGTTTGGTGTTCTGTGTAGGTCCATCCTTACTAGGTGACCTAGCCACCTTATTCATTGTGCCTTTACTATCTCCACTATATTCGCGTCCTCATAAAGTTCTCTTATTTCCCTATTTGTCCTTCTCCCCCACCAGTCTTCTACCCGTTTCCCTCTCTTCCTCAGGATTTTTCTCTCCCTTATGTTTAGTAGTAACTGTTCGTTTTTCCTCAAAGTCCACACCTCGCTTGCATACGTCACAATGGCTCTTATGATACTTTTTTACACTCGTAGTTTCACTGCTCTGGAAAACAGGGTTCCGGATATTATTGGTTTCATTGCTAACGCACTTTTAGTTCCAGCAGCTATTCTTGAACTTATTTCGTATGCACTTCCAGTTTTCTTGCTAGCACTATTCCCAAATACATAAATGTTACAACGTATGTGAGCCTGTACTCTTTGTTTTGATCTTAATGTCCCTATTTTGGTTTACTGGACTGTCATCCCAGACCATGTATTTACTTTTACTTTCATTTATCTCCAACCCTATGTTTTATGCCTCTATGATGATCCTCTTCACGATATTCTGTAATTCGTCCTTGGACCTGTAAGAATTGTTAGATCGTCGGCAAATGCAAGACATGTACTTGTGCTTGTCTATGGTGATGTACTGTGCCTTGTCGTTTTGCGGTGCTTGCTCTCAACATTTTTTCTAGCACCACATTAAACACTGTATAATGTAGACGACAGAGGGGCCCCTTGTCTTAGACCGTTCTTGACACGGAACTATCTCGATCGCTCCCCATTGACCCTTACTGCACTTTTATTTTGTAGGATCATTTTTAATAATCCAACCAACCCTTGCGGTATTCCAAGTTCTAGAGGGGATATAGTTTTTCTCTGTCTGTCTGTGTATAAGACATTTGTTTCCACCATAGTCGCCCGATCTTAAGTTCCATACTTCTTTCTGTTCCCTTATCTAAAAAACAAGGTTCTTAGCAATAGACTACAAAATGTAGAAGATTTATAAAATGCTATTTCACAAAAGTTAGATGAACTTACTCCTGACACTCGGGTGAATGTGTTTGAAAATCTTAAGAGAAGAGTGCTTTTATGTTTTGATAACAGTGGTCTTCTGTAAATGCATATGCAACAGTTTTCCTTCAAATAAACGTTTATTTACATAGCTAAGGGGACCATAGAAACTTGAGACGGCACTGTAACCTTGAATATAGCTAACTAGAAGTATAGACAAACACATGCAAAATAAAACTGTGAATTATTAATGTATAACAGTTAAAAATATTTATAATGTTTAAATTTTTATAATTGCAGATTAATCTAAGACAAGTCTTTAAAATTCCAAGGGTGTCTTTCACTTTGGTTTTTATTGCTCTCGCGGTATTTAAATTTTAGTAGAAGCAGGGGAACTTCTCTTCTTTGTTGAACGGGTTAGGTTAGCTTCCTGCCCGGCAAACGTGCAGAAGGCTCACGGAACCTATTCCTTGTAGGTACGAGGGCAGCCTTTTAAGTTTTTACAAACGACCACTAGGTGGCGCTATTGAGATGTCATTACTATTTTCGTAAAATTTTATATTTGTTATTGGCAAAACAGTGGCAGCTTAGAAATTGACCGAGTAGTTTCTTTACAGTGAGCGTTTAAAGAAAGCAATTTTGAGAAACAAAGGAAATTTCACGTGAAGGTTTTCGTTGGATGATTTTTTACGGTTTTAGTAAAGGCCTAACTCAACAATAATGCATAGAATCGCCTCGTTCAACTTTTGGTAATGAAGCACCATCAGAAAAGACTATTTACAATTGGTTTGCAGAATTTCGTCGTGGTCGTGCATCCGTCGGTGATGAGTTTCGCGAAGGTCGACTAAAAGCGGTTGCTATTCCAAAAAACATCGATTCTGTGCGCAACATGATTGAAGATCGGCATGTGACTTACAGTGAGATAGAGGCATCCTTAGACATATCGAGGACTGCAGAACATTCGATTTTGTATGAACATTTAGCTGTGAAAAAGCTCTGTTCCTGATGGATTCCGAAGCTCAAAAAAGACTCTTGTTAATTGGTGTAAGGAAATGCTCAAAAAATTCAACCGAGAAACTGCAAAACTCTTATACAACATGACAGGTGACGATATATTCGTGGAAACCGGAAACTGAGCAACAATTCACTGTTTGGATGTCCCAAGATGAACCGAATTCCATAAAAGTTGTTCGTTCACGAATCACTTCCAAGAAAATGATCGCTTGTTTCTTCCGTTGTACTGGACATGTTGCAGCCATTCCTTTAGAGCAGCGGTTGTCAACCTTTTTCCGGTTGCGTACCCCTTACCAAATTATTTTCATAAATTGTACCCCTGGATTAAATTCTAGTCTAGAGGCAATAATAGAAAATTAAATTTTGGGTAACAATAAACACGAATTAAAATACTATGAGTACTAGGTATATCTTGTGATTACATTTTAGCACTAATATCTCAATAGAAAATACTTTTTAGCTAAAAATGTTTTAAAATTCAACTTGTTGTCCATTAGTTTCGTTATGTGTATAAAAAAGTTGATTTTTGTAAACTGTAAACTGTTTCCTCACTTCTATTACTTGCACATTAAGCCCTGTTCTTGCTTTGCTGCAGACAGTTTTTTCAAGTTGGGCTCGAAAGAAGCAAAGTACAGTCTCATATCTGGGGCAGCATCCAACTTGTTTCTGTATTTGTTTTTGATGAAAGCTTAGGATGAAAAGTTCTTTTCACCAATATAGTGGATGGAAAAGGCAACAAAACCCTCATTGCCAGGTCAGACAGACGATCATATTCACTGTTGAGGTCCAACCAAAAGTTAATGACAGGTTTTTTCTTGAAAGCTGATTTCAATTTACTGTCAGTAGAAATTTGAATCGGTTTTTTCTTGAAAGCTGATTTCAATTTACTGTCAGTAGAAATTTCAATCAAACTTTCTTTTTGTGCAACATCCAACTGTGCTGATTGAAAAAATTCTCTTCAGAAAAGGGATTTGAATCTAGTGAATACCTTCATCAAGCTTTGCAAAGTATCTTGCAAATGATGATTTTAATCCCTTCAAGTGTTCAGATATTTGCAGTTTAACGTCACTAGAGAATTGCAACTAATTCTTTTTGAAAAAGTCATGCAGTCTCGAATACTTGTGTCTGGCCCTGAAGAATACAAGACCTCCAAAACTCAATCTTTTTCATCATAGATTCTATCTTCTCTGATACTTGGAAGATCCTGCTTGAACCTATCTGGAGGCTCAGATTTACCTTATTGATTTGTTGAAAAATATCGGATAAGTAAACCAAACATTGCAGCCAATCGCTATCATGTAACCTGGATGACAGGCGGAAAGGGTTATCCTGAAAATACAACTGCAGTTCAAACTTAAGCTCAAACAATCTTTAGAGGACTTTTCCAAGGGAAAGCCACTTAACTACTGTGTGGTAAAGTAAGCTAATATGGAAGCTGTCCATTTCATCACAAAGAGACTTGAAAAGCCTTGAATTTAAGGCCTGTCATTTGATAAAGTTAACGATTTTCACAGCTTCATCAAGAACAGTTTTCAATTCACTAGGTAGGTCTTTGCAGACAAGACTATGCCAGTGAATACAGCAGTGAGTCCAGCTTACATGGGGCGCCAGCCACCTTTGACACGCGCTCGAAGACCAATAAAACAGCCTGACATAGAATTTGCTCCATCGGTAGATAGGCCACAACACGTTTTCCAGGTTATGCTATTTTTAATAAAGTATCCATCAATAGCATTAAATAAATCAGGTCCTTGCGTTGTTTCTGGCAGCGGGTAACACGGTAAAAGATTTTCTTAAACCTCACCTTCATAGAGACACCTTGCAATTACAAGCAGTACAGCACATTTAGTCACATCGGTACTTTCATCAACTTGAATAGCAAAGAACTTGCTATTCTTTATTCTTGTAATGACTGTTTCCTCAATGTCCTCAGATATATCCTTAATTATACGAGATATAGTTGAGTTAGAAACAGGAATAGTGTCTTATTTTCCTGGCACTCTCATCACCAAGCATACAACTAACAGCATCCTTAATGCAAGGGAAAATTAAATTTTCATAGTTGGCATGTTTTGTTTGCAAATGGCGTGTAAGTAGAGAAGACTTTATGCTACTATCTTCTAACAACTCGCCACATACTACTCGTTGTGGCCTGGGACAGTCATCATCTCCGGCAAAAGAAAATCCGTACCTACTTCAAATATTCATCTAAATATTTTCTCTTGGTGACTGCAGAGGCAGTGCCTTCATCTTTCCTTTTAGTTATTATTGGTTGTGTATATTCACTCGCTTGTGTTAAGGCTTTTTTTTTTTTTATTGTCCTTTGACGTACTCTGTAAACTAACTTCTTCACTTTGAGTGTCCTTTGACTTTTTCGGCGGTATCCTTTGTAAATTTTAAAAAACCCCACAAATTCTAATAAAACTTCTATTAAGTTTATGAACGCGTCCAATTATCTGGCGTTCAATTGACGTACGCGTCCAATTGATGCGCGTCCAATGTACCGCGTCCAATTGACGTAAATCCTCCGCCTATACCCTGTTGCGATATTTGACCTGAGTAATTTTTGTATTTTATGAACTGCTTGTTCAAAATTTTTACTCGTGTGGGTGCTTTTTGTTTAGTTACAAGTTATTCGTTGTACAAATCCGCCATTACACATTTTTCTTTCCACGAACCCCTTAGCGACCCATTGGGAACTCCCAGTGGTTCGCGTACCCAGGTTGAGAACCACTGCTTTAGAGGATCAAAGAACAGTTAACACTGAATGCTATAGAGCAATTTGTTTGCCAGAAGGCATCGACGAAATCGGGAAAAACAACCAAAAATGTTGCATCATTCTTCATCATGATAATGCCTGCTCTCACACAGCGCGTCAAACAAATGATTATTTGAAGGAGAAAAACATCGAATGAATGTCCCATTGCTCGTATTCATCTGATTTATCGCCCAACGACTTCTTTGTGTTCCCGAATGCCAAACAAAAAATACGTGGACAACGATTTTCATCAGCTTAAGAAGCTGGTGAAGCCTTCAAAGACCATATTTTTGAGATACCAACTTCAGAGTGGAAAAAATGTTTCGAGAATTAGTTTGAATGCATGCAAAACTGTAAATCTCAAAGGCGAATATTTTGAAAGGCAATAAAAAAATTTGTTCTTTCCTAGTTTTTGTAAAAACTTAAAAGGCTGCCCTCGTAACTAACAAGCCATTGGCTTATACACAGAGGAAGAAGAAGAAATTTTAAACTTCTCTGTATAATTGCATCCTATAATAACTAACCAATAACCAAATAACATTTCCATTGCATTGCATTTAAAATGATTGATTTTTCTGTTACACACTTTGCAATGTTTACATAATTATGCAAGAATTTGTCACATTTTAGGATATACATGATTCATATCTGTGCATTAAATGCAAAGGACCCGCACCACCTTTGGACAGCAATTTTTCATTGTCTCCTAAAAAGTGCGTATGCTTGAATTGTAACTACAAGTTTTCATTGCCACCTGATGTGCTTGTAAAGGAGAGATTGGCTATGAAATATTTAATGAGATGTAAGTACCTACCTGCGATAGAAATAAAAAATAGTTATGTGATATTGAGGTATATGTACCTATATGTTTTTGTATAGAACGGAATTGTGTATTCTATATGAATCCAAAGAAGTACCATACAGCGAGAGTTTCCATACAAAGCACGAAACATTAACGAAACAATGTATAGTTTTACGTAAAAGTTAGTGAAAATACTGGGGTGATTATGTTTTAATGTTTTGGCAAGCTTATGTGCTTATTTAAGATTGCTGGAAGAGGTTGGAAACAAACGCAATGTTATTTAAACTAATTATATAATTACTGTTGTAGAGTACATTTAGAAATTTCATTCTTTGCGGTAACATGAAAACAAATGCTATTTTACCATGTACAGGGTCATCACATGAAAATGTTAGATTATACTGTAGTAATGTTTTAAGATTGAGGAAAATTAAAAATCCTCAACTTTCAAGGTGCTTTAATGTTTGCCATACAAGTAAATAACATCATTTCCATAGTAACGTAGACAGTTTGTATCAAGTACCACATAATATCATTTATGTTCGACTCAATCATAATAGGTTGATCTATGACACTGTTGAGAATCCATAATCTGTCACTTTATTGGACTAGTCCATAATGATAAAGTAATTTGGACTCCTGTCAGTGTCAAATTATTTGAAAATTAAACTTCAAAATAACGATTTATTTTAAACAAGAAATACACAAAACGTAATTTTTTCGTTTTAAGAATACAATCATTATAGATATTATATTTTAATTATACTAGATTAATATTAATATACTATCCTCTGTGGTAGAATTAATTTTTTTCCGCAAGCACCACAGTCGGTAATCCTTGTAAGCGCTTTTGTATAGAGTTTTGGATTTGCTGGGTAAAAGCATTTCTCTCGCACTCGATGCTATTTGTCTTATGTTGTCTGAAATTTCCATTTCTTCTGGTAGATCCATTTTTAAACTACCAGAACTAATTAATAATTATTTAATCGACGCTTTCTGACACATTTATAAATTTCAAACATCTACGTATCTGTGACAACGCAGAAGGCACACTATATAATATTTTCTATTGCAAATTTCACTAAATAAAATATATAATCTATTCACGATTGATTTGCCATCCAACAGGCTGTGGAAATCTGGGGGAATGTGTGGTATCATCGAAATTTGTCAATTAATTAAGTTGGGTTATGCTAGTTTTTCTTGATGGAGGTTATTTATTTATTTATTTATTTATTAATAGAAGTCAAGATCCAAGAGCAGAAGCTCGTTATTGGATTGTGCTCCTGAGTTTACAATTCTACATTTTAGTTAATGTTAACATGTTTATTATTACTATGATAAAGATAACTACCTAGTCTAAGTTACTATTAAATGTATTTTGGAAGATTATCTTTCATCCATTGCTTGATTTGCTTTTTAAATTTGCGTGGATTCTTTTCATCCTTGCTAGTGTTAGGTATGGCATTATATGTTGTCACCATTTTATGCTTTATAGAGTTGACCCCATGGTTGTGGGTTTTTATTGAGTCTGTATGAATCTTCCTACAATTGCGGGTGTTGTGTTCGTGCACTTGTTCGTTTGTGATTAGCACCGTAATTGAGGTGTTTTGCGCGTGGACTATTTTGTGGGTGAAAATGATGATCTCGAGGTCTCTTACGGCTTTTAGCGGCAGTATGTCAGTCTCCTTATACATGTCCTCCCTGTGGTACCGTGTTGGTAAGTCGTATATGTTTCTAATTGCTCTGTTCTGAATTGTTTCTAGGGTGTGAATTTGTTGGTTGCTTGTATTTGCCCAGACTATTATTAGATATTTTAAGTGACTATGTATTAAGGCATAGTATATTGACTTCCGAGTCGCTTCAGTGGTAACTGGCGCCATTCTTCTAAGTATTCCTGTAATTCCTGATATTTTTTTCCTGATACCATCAATATGTTTTTCCCATTTAAGGTCATTCGTTATTGTTAGTCCTAAATAACGTGCTGATGTGGTTTCTTTTATATCTTCACCTTTTATATTTAATTGTCTAATATGGTTCACCGGAGTACTGGTTATTATCATGTAGTTTGTTTTTTTTATGTTAATTGTTAATTTATTAAGCCTCAACCATTCGGTAATTGTGTTGAGATCTTCTTGCATATCATTAAATAAGGTAGTGGGAGCCATACTCTTGTAGAAGATATTCGTATCATCTGCGAATAACTGTATTTTTCCTTTAAGTTCACATTGACTAATGTCGTTAATATATATTAGGAAAAGCAGGGAGCCCAGTACTGATCCTTGAGGTACCCCGTAAACAATCTCTATTTTGTCTCCATTTGCTTCATTTATCCTCACATATTGTGCTCTTCCACTTAAGTAACTTCTAAACCATTTCATCATGGTATCGTTGATACCCATTGCTTCTAGTTTCTTCAAGAGTAGCTCGTGGTTTACCGTGTCGAAGGCTTTTTTCAAATCTATAAATATTCCTGCCGATAACGTTCCCTTATCCATAGTATTTTGTAGTTCAACGATCAAGTCCGCTACTGCTAGAAAAATAAAACACAAGTCTCCTCCACAAAAATATATAATATAATGCTACATATGTTTCGGCCTTTTTAACTTAAAAGCCATCTTCAGGCAAACAAACTAAAATAAAATTCGAAAAGTTAACATCAAAAATGAAATTGGAGGTTAAACAACATCTTACCTAAAATTAACTCTAACAAACAAAAAACAAAAGGGAAGGTCTAAAAGACCGCCATACACAAAGCTTTCATCTTAAATTTGAACAATCCGACATACATAATTCAAAATTCAAAAAGTTCAAATTTAAGATGAAAGCTTTGTGTATGGCGGTCTTTTAGACCTTCCCTTTTGTTTTTTGTTTGTTAGAGTTAATTTTAGGTAAGCTGTTGTTTAACCTCCAATTTCATTTTTGATGTTAACTTTTCGAATTTTATTTTAGTTTGTTTGCCTAAAGATGGCTTTTAAGTTAAAAAGGCCGAAACATATGTAGCATTATATTATATATTTTTGTGGAGGAGACTTGTGTTTTATTTTTCTGAATCTTTTGCTTCCACTACGAGGAATGGATTACCTACTGTAACTTATTCCGCTACTGCTACTTCAGTGCTGCTGTTTTTCCTAAATCCGTACTGCTCCTTTCAGAAAAAATGTACTTCTTCTAGATGTTCCCTCACTCTCAAATTTACAATTGTTTCTATTATTTTTGACATTATTGGTATGATTGAGCTGGGTCGGTAGTTATTTGGATCTGTCGGCTCACCAGATTTATAAATTGGTATCACTTTCGTTACTTTGAGTTTTTGTGGTACTTTTCCCATTCTTAATGATGCATTGATTATTAATGTAGTTGCTTCTACTAATTCGTTTTTTAATTGCTTGTACATGTAGTTCGTCATCCCGTCATTATCCTTTGATTTTTTATTTTTTAACCCATTTATAATTTCCATTACTTCCTGTGGTGTGGTTTGTACGATTCTAAGTCTCCTGTTCTTGTGCGGTGCCTGTAACTTGGTTATTGTTGGTTGATCCGTCTTTTTGCTTTCTATTTTCTCTGCGAGAGATTCTCCAATTTCTGTAAAAAATTTATTGAAAATGTTAGCTACTTGTTTCCACCCGTTTGTCTAATATTTCGTTGATTGTGCTCCATGTTTTTCGTGCATCACCAATGTTTTTGTTTAGTTTTGTACTAAAATATTTTCTTTTTTGCTGCCTTCTAAGTGTTGTGATTTGATTTTTCATGTTCTTATATTCTCTTTGTAGATTGCCGTTAGTTTTATTTTTTCTGTAGAGGTGATATAATTTATTTTTCGTGTTGATTAATTTCTTCAGCTGCTCATTCATCCACGATGCGGTAATTCTTGTATTTTTGTTTGTTCTGATTTTTTTCTCTTTCGTTCCACTTTTTACTGCTATATTTAGTTGATTCCCAAACTCTTTGTACATTTCATCTGCATCTTCTATTTCGTTGATAGTTATTGGTTTCTTCTTCAGATATTCTTTGACTTTTTCTATGCATGTAATATTTATACTTTTTGTGTTTTCTTCCCCTTGGGTATCATTAATTTTTTTCACATTTCTTATATTGGTCAGCAGCATGTTGTGGTCACTATAATCATTGTGGACGTTGTATATTGTTATTTTCGTTCTATTTGATATGTTTGTAATTACATGGTCTATGGTGCTTTTTGTTAATAGTGCTATTAATTTTGTCGGTAGTTTATTCAAGATTTTGTAGCCACAATTTTCGAGCGTGCTCAGGTATCGATTCAGTTGTGCATTATTATTTCCATTCACTCCGATGTCCAGATTCATGTCCCCAACAGTTATTGCACTCCCCCGTATTATACTCATCGTTTCCTCCAGTTTATCTATAAAGCTTTCTATTTCTGCTTTGATTTGGCTAGGTGCCCTATACACTCCACTTACGACTAATTTGTTGGGTATTTTTAGGTTTGTAATTTCCACTATCAATATGTTATTGCACTCTGTTTATAATTTTCCACAATTTTGTATTGCAAATCAGTCTTTAAAAAATGGATACACCTCCTCCTCTCTTATTACCTAATCTACAACTATGTATGCTATTATATCCTATTATATTGTAGTAATCACTTTCATCATTACTAATCCAAGTTTCACTAACAATTATTATATCTAAACTTATCGTATTAAGTGTAATTAATTCCTTAAATCTATCAAATCCATCGCTTCTTAAACTACGTGCATTAAGGTACAAAAGGTTCTTACCACTAAGAGTCTTTAATTCTGTCAGGTTTTCTATTTATTTTTCGTCGCAATTGTTATGTAGTTCAGCCATATCGTATTCCTTACTATTCATCAAAGAAGTCGGGTCCACTGACTAGTATTTTCTCCGATTCGTCATTTTTTTTCACATAAGTCCTTCCACCTTTATTCCATACATATTTGTAGTTGCCTTTCTTTTTTTGGTCTCTTGCTATTTTGTATGCGTAAGCATTGTTTCACTAATACATGTCATATTAATGTTGTTGTTCGCTAAGAAGTTGATTAGTTGTGAACGTTTTGGTTTGATGCCGTCAGCATTCCAGCTGGCGATTGTTAAGTGAAGATAATGTGGTTGTCTAAGGGTCATTATTGATTAGTGTTGGTAGGAGCGTGATTAGAGCTGCTTTGATTTTAACCATGTATGTATCTAGAAGTGTTCTAGAAGTATTGAAGTTATGAGAAAATAAAATATATTAAAACCAATGTCGATTCTCACAGCAGAAAATAATAATTCTCCAAACATATTGTCAAAAAAGAAACGCCATCTATATGTTGAAGAATGAAACAAAAGCAACAGAACTATAGCTAACTAATTAAAAGGTAAGAAACTTAACTGTAAACTACAAGGTAACATACAATAAACCTCTAAATTAAGAGAGAACATTATTAGAACAAAATATTAAACGTACATAGGAAATTATTGAAAGTAATATCGTTCAAAACATGATCAGGTTGGTCTTTGTATTTTTTAACAGCTTTCGTGATTTCCATCATTTCTAACAGATTCATTCGTAAACCTTTCTCACAAAAATGCAAAGTTTGAATGTCCATATTCATGTTCGTATTATGATCTTCAGAAATAATATGAGCTACAAAAACAGATTTGAAATTGATATTCGGGTCTAGGTTAATTACGTTATTTTTGATACTCTTTTTGTGTTCAATGATCCTGACATTTATGGATCTGCCTGTTTGCCCAATATAAAAAGCCGGACAGTTATTGCAATTAATTTTATATATCTCAGATTTCGAGAGAGGATCGATACGCTCTTTATTATGAACTTAAAGATTTTTAGGTTAAGGGGAACTGAAAAGGAAATTTTTATATATAATTGTTTAAAAATATTGTTCAGTTTTAAAGATACGGGGCAAAAAAGGGTAAAGAGTAGTATTTAGTTTGAGGGTCTTTTCTAGTGATAACTAAATTAGTGGATTGTTTAATACTAAAAGACCTTTTCACCTTCATAAATAAATGGTTAATAAGAGCAGACGGATAACCGTTCTTGTAAGCAATATAATGTATAATGTTGAGTTCATTGTTGAAATCATCATCATCTAGCGGGAAAGAGAATAGGCGATGGAAATAAAACCTACAAGAGGCTAATTTGTGACAGATGGGGTGCAAAGAATCTAAAGGAATAGCGTGATCTGTGGTGGGGGTTTTCTATATATCTAAAATAAATTGCAATTTGTTAATTATATTGGGAAATAAGAATATCAAGGAAGGGTAAACAATTATTCTTTTCTGTTTCTACCGTGAATTTGATGTTATGATGTAAATCGTTTAAAATTCCCAAACATTGGTTGAGGATATTTTTAGAACCCTCAAAAATAACGAAGATGTCGTCAACATAACGTCTCCAAAGGGCGAAATGTTGTAGCAAAAAAGGATGTTTAAAAATTCTTTGAATTTCCAGGTAATTCATAAAGATATCAGCCATTAAGGGGGACAGACAAGAACTCTTAGGGAGACCTGTAATTTGAGGGAACATTTTATTGTTAAAAGAGAAAAAGTCTTGTTGGAAGCAAAGTTTGAGCAAATTCAAGAGCATAGTAACTTGAATATCAGAAAGCTCGGATTTGTTTAAGAAATCGGAAATAATGTCAAAACATTAATTCTTAGGAACACTTGGAAACAGATTGGAAACGTCAAAAGAGACCAAGGTGAACTTGGGGGGTAAATTAAACTTAAGAAGAGTAGAGACGAGTTCTTGAGAGTTTTTTATGGAAACGTTCTTTTGATAGTTAATGTATTTGTGTAAAATATAATTTGAAAAAGAAATAATCTTATAAACGGTGGTGTTGATAAAAGAACAAACACGGCGTATGGGATTGTCAAGTTTATGATTTTTCGGGAGACCGTAAAACCTCGGAATTTGAGGGTTCATGACGAGTAACTGGTTGTAATTGTAATTGAGAGTTCCAAGAATATCTCGAGCTTGGAACACTTCTGAACGAACTTTAGAATGAAAACATTAAAAGGGTTGACATTTTTAATTTTGAAGTCTTCTGTTTCTAGAAAAGTTAAAACCTTGTTGTTGTAATGTGATCTGTTTAGTATCACTAGACAATTCCCTTTTGTCAGCTTTAGTAAAGATTTAGTAAACAACTTATGAGATCTGTTGGTTCTTGACTCTGATTATTATGATCTGACGAGGGGTTGGGATTGTAACGTTACGCCCCGGTTGCTTATTGGGGGACGAGAACGCTCCAAAATTTATAGCCTGGGTACGCTCTTGAGTTGTCTAGAATTCAATTACAAGTGCTTGGAAAAATAATTTATTAGATGTTAATTAAATATATGTACATAATAAAATGAAAATAAATATGTTTTTGGTCGGCCGGATGTCTTCCCCAGGTCAACAGGCGGACTAGCTCGTCTTGTAGTTGCGCTGTCTTTGCGGTTTCACAAAATGTTCTCTCGGTCGGTTGCACCTAATTTTTAACATCAACAAACGAATTAGTTATGCTTGTTTTTTTTTTCAAGGAAGGAAACTTCCTTGCAATCGGATAAACGTAGTTCGGGTTTCAGTGACAGTGATCGGTAAACTTTCCCGGTTATGATTACCCGTGCAATTTGGGAAAATTGCCTTCCATAAACACATTGAAATATGAATAAAACGGTGACAAATTCCTTTGCGTAGGTACACCTGTGTTTAGTCGACAGTTGACAGCCACAGAATCAACAATCTGTATGTTTTCAACTTCAAATTTTACGGTACCAAATATTCAAATAGGATCATATGATTTTAATCAGGTTTCCTGGAATTTCAAAATTCAAACTACGCGTTGGTAAAAGTGCAGTTGTTTTATATGGAATTCAACCTAGCTTTACTGGGTAAAATCTGACCAGGACAGGATTCTTAATCTTTCTTGATTGTGACAAGAATATAAAACCCGTAAAAATTCAATTTTACAGTGAATATACCGGGCACACGGAACAGGCAATTTAATTACTCGACCGAAACTTCTCCAGTTCAAAGCAACGAGATTGTAACTAATTTCACCCTACACCTATGCACGAAAATACTGCGTGATTGAATTTGTAGAAAGTTTCGAACTGTTTGAAATATACTCCAAAGCAATTCAAAAATGCAAACGGGACCGAAAAAAATTTGACGTCTTGTGAAATTCCTTCACGTATTACGACAAACCTTGTACAGGTTGTTCAACTAGCAAACAGTAGAAATTATTAAGGCTTATGTACTTCGTCGATTCAGATACCGACTCGATAAGCAGTAATAACCTCAAACAGAAACTTATAGCGATTGTAACTTGTACTCGTGCGTTAAGAAAAGGCCTTATGAAACAACTTCTTTAATATACTATTAAATTTTCGTATTCGTAAAAACAGTAAGAACTAGGTATGAATAATTCAGACAGCTAAAATGCTGAAATGTGTTCGCCACCAGAAATAACGGAAACCGCGAAAACGACGTGTATTGATTTACTGCCGCAGAAATCACAGAAACAGTACACAATGGTGCACACGGCGTAAAATGGTTGTGGCTAGTGAATCGACATACGTCCATCTAAAGCAAAATTTTTATTATACTGATTCGGACCAAAAATTGTAACTTCCTATGAAATAGTCGTAGAGAAAGTATAGTCTCTTACTTGTGTAGAATAGCTATTATTCACTCGGATGATTCTGTCACTCGATTTCGGCTCGTGACAGAATGTTCATCCTTGTGAATAATAGCTGTCATTCTACACTCGTTGAAGAATATACTATTAATAAGGTAAGTATCCTTCAACGTGAAATAAAATATTATTATTATTTGTGTTTTTTAAAATGTATATATATCAATAGTGGGGCCATTGAAGACAATTACATAGCAATAAAAAAACGGAAATTTTTATGACAGTGATCGTATTTAAAAACCACAGTTTTATAATTATCACCAGAACATATACGAGTGCAAAACGACAACTACAAAGGCACATTAAAAGGGCCGGAAATTGCGCACTCGTAGTCAACATTTTTGAAGGGCAGTAGAATTCAGACAATTATGTTATACATAAACAATCTCAATTTAAAGCAATTATAAGGGCACTTTTTCAATCAAGGTTTACGTATGCTCATTAAAATACGAATGGGATGTTACCTTAACCTACCAGAGTATTTTGTGATGCCACCACGATGACGTGCGTATAAAGTCAATTGTAAACGAACACCAAAATTCAGCGTGTCGACCCAGACTCACGGCTACGATGCGCGGTCGTGTAACATAACCTGAATAAATGTTTTTAAAAGCTTTAGAGTTGTTGCTAGATAACGAGGTGTTGTTAAAAAAGTACTTGACTAACACTAATAACATTTTTTAGGCTTACCTACGCGTTTCTACAATAAAAGTGAGTTATATTCGCATATTGCATTTTAGTACATTTGAATTGTTTATTTACATATCACCCTAGGATTATAGGTCGAAGGGCAGATAATAAACAAGAACATTTATTTACTACAGAAAAACGTGTGCATACCAACATGGATACCTTATGTATGATGAATGAAGATGTCAAACCTGATGTTACCAGTGTGAGTTCGCTATCAACTTTTTCAGATTCAACATGCAATATCTGGCATCAATCCAAAATCAAGGAAGAATTACCCCAGTATGAATTGGAAACAAATGGTAAATTTCTATTATACACTCAAAAGCGAATATAAGTTAAATCATACAAGCAATTAAATGATAATAGAATAGGGTTTCTTTCTAAAGTTTCGGCATTTTTACAATGCATGCCAATGTAATTTGTAGCAACTAGAATAGAGGGTTATGTTGTACCTGGATTTACTGGCACTATTTTTAACATCGGTCCAACTTTCCCACCAGGAAAGCGCGGTAAAAAGTTAGAAGCCTGCAAACTTTTTCGATACATGCACCACCAATAAAGGTTTATCTGTGAACATTTTTTTACTGCCACGCCACTAAGTCCATGCACATTTAAACCCTTTATAATATTATGAACACTTCCATTGAAAATTTACCAAATATTAGTAGTTTAACGACGTACGGTAAAATAATTATTTCTTAATTGTTATAAATTTATAAACCAGGAAAATTTGGGCGTCCATTTAAAATGACATTGAACTTGTTTAGTTTCTTATGTAATATTCAATAAGCCACTTACAAACATGTACATGTGTTACAGTAAAACAGCAAGCGATGCAAACATCGGAAATACCTTCGGAAATGTCCGAATTAAAGTGTGATGCTGAATACGATAATGATTGGTCCATTAAACTGGAATCATTACATGAAGAATTAGATATAAAAGTTGAAATCTGTAGTAAAAATGAAGATCATGTAATAATACAGCCGCCATTGAAATGTATCACGTATCAAAGTGTTGAAACTCATAAGGCGGAAAAGTTATATAAATGCAAAGTATGTGACTTTGAAAGTGCACAGCAGAGTAACTTGCGAATGCATATGAGAACACACACAGGAGAGAAACCCTTCAAGTGCAGAATATGTGATTATGAATGTGCATACAAGGACAGCTTACGAAAGCACATGAGAAAACACACAGGTGAGAAACCCTTCAAGTGCTATAAGTGTGACTTTGAAAGTGCACAGGTGAGTAACTTGCGAATGCATATGAGAACACACACAGGAGAGAAACCCTTCAAATGCAAAATATGTGATTATGAATGTGCATACAAGGACAGCTTGCAAAAGCACATGAGAACACACACAGGAGAGAAACCTTTCAAGTGCAGAATATGTGATTTTGAATGTGCATACAAGGACAGCTTACGAAAGCACATGAGAAAACACACAGGTGAGAAACCCTTCAAGTGCTATAAGTGTGACTTTGAAAGTGCACACAACAATAGCTTGCGAAAGCATATGAGAACACATACAGGAGAGAAACCCTTCAAGTGTAGAATCTGTGATTATGAATGTGCATACAAAGACAGGTTACGAAAGCACATAAGAACACACACAGGAGAGAAACTGTTTAAGTGCTATACGTGTGACTTTGAAAGTGCCTACAAGAATAGTTTGCTAAAGCATATGAGAACACATACAGGAGAGAAACCCTTCAAGTGCAAAATATGTGATTATGAATGTTCATACAAGGGACAACTTGCAAAGGCACATGAGCACTCATACAGGAGAAAACCCCTTCAAGTGCAAAATATGTGATTATGAATATGTATCCAATGACAGCTTGCAAAAGCACATGAGAACACACACAGCAGGGAAACCCTTCAAGTGCTATAAGTGTGACTTTGAAAGTGCATACAAGAATAACTTGCGAAAGCATATGAGAACACATACAGGAGAGAAACCTTTCAAGTGCAGAATATGTGATTATGAATGTCCATACAAGGACAGCTTGCGAAAGCACATGAACACTCATACAGGAGAAAAACCCTTCAAGTGCTATAAGTGTGATTTTGAAAGTGCATACAAAAACAGCTTGCGAAGGCACATTAGCACTCATACAGGAAAGAAACCTTTGAAGAGCGAAAAGTGTGAGTTTGAAAGTTCACAGAAGCTGAACCTGCAATGACGTATAAGGAGTATGCATACAGAAAAGAAGGAAACCGTTTGAATGCAAAATTTATTGTCGTTTGAATGTCAAGTATATATTGTATAAGTAAATGTAAGGATAAATATTAAAAGGTATGAGCATTTTAAAGCTTTCAACATGTTAATTGTTTTGTTGTTAAAAATGTTTACCTTTTACAATTGTGTTTGTAAGATTATTCATGTGTCTGTAATAGTACTTATATAGTAATCTTAGAAGTTACGTGTATTTGATATAAACTAAAAGCCTGCGTTTGAACATAGTTATACTACTATAAATGATATCTGTAAGGAATACAGTCAGTAATACTTATTTAGGGGAAATAATATTAGAAACCTTTTTTACTTGCATGTGATTGCGATTACAGTGGACGCCTTCTAAATTTATTTTATTTTGCCAAACTCATTTTATAATTTTTGCACTGTTGTAATAGTTGGTCTACTCCGAATCCTTTTGAGGAAGAAATAATTTAATGTAAATTATTTCCGGGTTCCTTGGTAAGCTCAGTAGAGAAGGGCTGGGCATGAAAGCAAATTCAAAGAGATAATACTTCTGGTTCAGCAATTCTTGACTTATACAAACTTCCATTGATGTTGCGTCCTTCGGCACAACATGTATCTACCGTTGTACAGAAAACAGTGTGGCAAAGAATCCGACAGCACCCGCTTTATTTTTACCAGAACATTTTTTCTAATTAGATTGAATTAGTTTCCTGTGTCCACCACAGCTTCAAAGTTCGAATTTCTATTTATTACTGTTGAAAATTAAAATGTAGGGGAATTCTGCCTAAAATGACATACCCTAAACATTTTTGATAACAGAATAGCTGGAAATTACGTTATACCTAATTTTTTCGACTCAATTATCAGATACTTGATCAACACACATAACTACATCAAAAAAAAAGTTTAAAATTGCATATTTATCAAATAATAGCAAAATTTAAAAAATTGACTTACTATGTCATTTTGGGCTAACATGCAAGTAAAATGACATATACAGTGCTTCCCAAAAGTAACGGATAAATTCTATAAAATCGTTGAGAAAAATATTTCATAAAAATGCTCGGACACGTCGATTTTTATTTTTAAATTGTCATTTAGTGATGTAATTTTCAACCCCCCACCCCTCAACCCCTAAGCCCTAGCAACTCCAACTTTAAAATTTTAAATAGCAAAGTACCCCTCATGATACCTCATCTGATAGCTTTCTTTATGCTGAATATAACAAAAAAAAGCTTTTTAAAATCGGTTGATAAATAACGACGATATTTAACAAAATGTATTCAATTGAAAGTGCCAATATTCGAGCAGGCGTTGATGCGGTTTTAGCAATGTGTGGTAAAAACAATTGAAGTTTATGTTCTCAGTACGTCCTGTAAACATTGCGACGGGTTTTGAGAAATTAAGAAAAAAAAAATTTTTTTTTCCAAAAAAATTTTTTTTTAAATAAAAAAAAAATTTTTTTTCATCCAAACGTAAAAATACTACGTAAACGCATTAAAACGTACAGAGAACGATAAATTTCAATTGTTTTTATCACTCATTGCTACAACCGTATCAACGCCTGCTCGAATAATGGCACTTTTATTTGAATACATTTTGTTAAATATCGCCGTTATTTATCAACCGATTTTAAAAAACTTTTTTTTGTTATATTCAGCATAAAGAAAGCTATCAGATGAGGTATCATGAGGGGTACTTTGCTATTTGAAATTTTAAAGTTGGAGTTGCTAGGGCTTAGGGGTTGAGGGGTGGGGGGTTGAAAATTACATCACTAAATGACAATTTAAAAATAAAAATCGACGTGTCCGAGCATTTTTATGAAATATTTTTCTCAACGATTTTATAGAATTTATCCGTTACTTTTGGGAAGCACTGTATGTAGGAAAAAAATTAAAAACACGATAACAAGTAAAAAAACTCACTATTTATTAACATAAACCTTTAAATAGATACTCATTAATATGAAACAATAAAAAAGAAACGAAAATAATTATTTTTCAACGGCAAACTTCACAAATGAAGACTTTGCACTTTGCTGAGGCATCAGCACACTCACAGTGAGCCCAATTATTGCATTTCATACATTTAATCCATTTTTCGTTACTCTTGGATCTGGAATATAACGAGTTACAATATAAGCAAGCCGCATAATCTTCGCTGTCACTTTGATATGGATCTTCTTCAGGAACAGAATCATCAGATTCGGGCTGGGCAACAATTATTTTCTTAGTTTGTCTTGATGTACGTTGTCTATCTTTGTTTTTTCCATGCCTCCTTTCTCCGAGGCTTCTAGCTGGAGTAACTTCTTCTTCGTTTCTCTTGCTCTGCAGCGTAATTCTTTGGCTCTTTCTTTCTCATTTTTTCTCAACTGTTTTGCCTTGATTTCATCCATGTTTGGAGTCCCTGTAAGCTCTTCAGATACATTGGCCTTACGTTTTCTTGTGGTTGAAATAGCTTGAGGTACTGGAGATATCTGTTGAACAGAGAAGCGCTTTTTTGTATTGTGCAACGTAAAAAATGCCCCTTGTTCTGGGAGATTTGTTTTTTTGTGTGGAAAATTGTCAGGTGTTAGTTGTTTAGAAGGTCCAGGACGTTCAACCTCGATCGACGTCGTGATTATTAACATCTTCATTCTTCGCGTTTTCGTCATTAATCTCGTCTTGTCTGATATTTGTAGTTTCGGACGGTGCGAATAAATAGTCCGGAAAAATATTTGGGTTTATTGGCCTGATTCCAGTTTTCAAGAAACCTTTTTCAGCAATTGCAGTTTGCGCAGACTTGGAATAAGCTGCTGCAAACAATCGGCATATTTGAAATTGCGACAAAACTCTATCAGGATGTTGCTTAAGCCACAAAGAAACTTCCTGGTCGTAATATGTTTTCATGGGTCCATAAAATGCAACATCCAGAGGCTGCATACGGTGCGTGCAGTGCGGGGGGAGGCTCAATATGACAATTCCATTCTCTTTGGCAAATGTTAAAACCTCAAATCCCTTATGGCTTGAATGTCCATCAACAATCAATAGCACCTTCTCGGAAAATGTGGGATTGGCGAATTTTTTAAAGTGTTTCAACCACTTCAGGAACAATTCACCATTCATCCATCCATTTTCTTGAGTCATTCCC
Organism: Limonius californicus; assembly: GCA_014611495.1. Classification (NCBI taxonomy): domain Eukaryota; kingdom Metazoa; phylum Arthropoda; class Insecta; order Coleoptera; family Elateridae; genus Limonius; species Limonius californicus. The sequence continues at coordinate 20,483 of JABXWE010001280.1, read as the reverse complement.
AGAGTTCCTAACGGTGCTCCATCTATTAATTCTTCCTTCCATCTTTTTCGTGGAAAAATCAAAGCAGGAGGTATAAAGTGGCCTGTAGTACTCATGCAACATACCATCGTGACATGAATTCCGCGCTCGGCACTAGTAAGTGCTCCAACTTGTTTTTTTCCAGTTTGGGCAAATACTTTGGGAGGTTTTTGTACGGTGGAAAGAGCACTTTCATCCACATTATAAATTCTAGTCGGTTGAATGTTATGTTTCTCTAAAGTTTTTTGATATGTTGCAAAAAATTTTGCCACCTGAGGTTTATTAAACGCCATGGCACGTGCTTTAGAAGTGGGCTCAGGTTTTCTCAACGAAATGTCTGGATTCCTTTTCCGAAAACCAGCCAGCCATCTTAAGAGTTTTGTTGAAACGGTTCTCCAGACCATGTCTTTCGGCCAGGTCATAGGCTAATTTGCGCACATCAGACGGTGTCAATCCAAATAAACGTGACTCAAGAAATTTAATGTGGTCCGCAAGCTCCCTCTCCAAATCAGCATCAAAAGTAGTTTGGTACCGCCCTAATCCCTTCTTGTTATCCGGAACAATTATATTTCTATTCTGTACTCTTCTTCGAAGCGTAGCTTGTGGAACCCCATACAGTTTTGATGCTTTCAACCAACCTGCTTCCCCACTATTGACTGCATGAATGGCACGCTGCATTGCATCCTGACTCCAGCTCTGCCGATCACTTCTTCTTTTATAGTTGCCAACCATCTATAAGAATTGAGTAGGTAGATATCTAATTCTAATCTAATCTCAATAAAGTTCATTCACTAAATAGACACCAGGGCAGAATGACATACTTTGTCATTCTGCCCTGATAAGTGATATGTCATTTTACCCCGAACTCGACGATTTTCATAAACATAACCACGTTTGGCATCAATGTAAAACAACTGCGTATATTTGTAGAGGAAATGTACAATAATGCCCACACTACCATTCGCAATAAGCACGGTTCAATTTGCTCTCAACATATTCACAGAATTTTAGTTCAACCTAGTCGAAAATATTACATTGAATACTCACAATTCTGAAATACACTCGTCACAAAGACACCATTCAAGTTAGAACCATGCCATTTTGTAGAATTGCAGTGCTACTAACAAAAACTATGACAGGCACCAGTCGAGGCCCATTCGAAGCGCCAAACTTAAAATAAGGTCGGTATGTCATTTTACCCAAGTGTGTCATTTTAGGCAGAATTCCCCTACACGTTTTTATACATGTTAATGTGTGCACCTTTTGTTACTATATTTACTTTTTTTTTTAAATATGTTTTTGCAAGAGTGGAGAGATGGTAACTTTGTACTAAAAGTTCCACTTCTCGTTAAAGCTTCGGTGAGCCTACATAGTTGTTTTTGTGTATTGTATTCTCTTTCATTTTACCTTTTTAATAAAAGACGTTTTTGTACTTTCAACTGTGTTGTACATTATTCACAACAGGTTATGGGCCCAGACCGCTTGTAACTAGCGTTGTCGAAAAAACAGTAAAAGAAGTGAGATTTGTGAGTCACGTGGTAACCTCGTGGTGCTTGATATTGTTACTGGTGAAAGGACAGATCCAGCTGAATTAGAAGCTTCGGCGTCCGACAGAGACAGGGAAGCATGCCCGCGAAGTGGGGAAAATGGCCTTTAACAAAGGTGACGCTCTCGCACAGCTAATTCTGGTAAGTAGCATGAACGATGCCAATGTTGATCTTACTACTACTTGCAATTGCGCTAACGCAATATGGAATAAGTTGATCTCGGTGTATGAGCAAAGCTCGTGACAGGGAGTAGACAGACTCCTGGAGAATTTTTTTAAAAACGAGAACGATCCGTCGGATGGTATTGCGGCTCACGTTGCACGTCTTCAGCGCAATTTTCATGAGCTCAACGATGAGCTGAAGAGACTGGTAAAAACACATATATTTTGAGTTCAAAAGTGTGTGGGAATCCGTACCCTTAGGTGAGAAAACAATCAACAAATTGACAGAAAGGCTGCTATTAATCGAAATGCATTTACCGGAAAAGCGAAATGAATCGACAGCGTTCCTAGCGAAAATTAAAAGATACGTGGTGAATAAACCTGACAAGGAAAAATTCGAACGTAAGTGCTTTAAATGTCGTAAAGCCGGACACCTACCGAAAAATTGCCCGGAAAAGAGAAGAAGCACGGGAAATTCGGCAGAACGCCAATGGAATTTGGCGGGAAAATCAAGAAGGGCGGGAAATCTTACAGGCGACGCCTTTGTGTGCACCGACAGTAATGCAATCGAAACCGACTGGGGCGCCATTAAGAACGTGCTCTAAAACTAATCTTCACAATGCAGACATTGGTCGGACGTCTAGGTGTTATTTAGACTATGACAATAGGGTACAATTGGGAGAGTTTTGTGTGGCATTCGTTTAATTTTATGTTCATGTGTAGTTTCCAGGTTATTTTTTTGTCCAGGTAAACTACTTGGCCAGGCGGGTTCCAAGGAATGCTTTCATTGTTCATTACAATTTCTGCCGGTGTTGTAGGGTATCGAAGGGTACATATTTCTGCTTGACATTTGCTTGAATTTAGGGTGATGTTCTATTTCTTTATCCAGTTATTTAATTCATCCATGGTGGACTAGAGTTTTTCTGCAGCGATAATTATGTTTTCGTTTTGTGTAATAATTGCTGTATCGTCAGTGTACACAGCAATGCTGATATTGTGTATCTGTGGAGTGTCATACATATATATGTTATACAGGATTGGACCTAATATAGAACCCTGGGATATTCCAGCTGCTATATTTTCCATCATGGACATGGAATTATTAATCCCGACTTGGAATTTTCTTTTATCTAGGAAGGACTTCAGTATTAGAAATAAATATGTTGCTAAATTTACGGTTAGTAACTTGTGCAAGAGTCCCAGAGTCTAGACAGTATCGAAAGCTTTGGGTATATGAATAAAAGCTATAAGAGTGTGTTGTTTGGCTTTAAAGCCTCTTTCGATGATTTCGGTTATTCTAGTCAATTGGTGAGTGGTCGAATACTTTGATCTAAATCCGAACTGAAATGTGGGGATGATATTCTTGCTTAATTCAGTGTTTAATCTGGTTAATATACATCTTTCTAATAGTTTAGAGAAAGTTGTTAGTAAGTTTATCGGTCTGTAATCAGCTGAATTTTTGCGTTTTCTTTCCTGGTTTGTTAAACATGATAATGTGAGCGATTTTCATGAGCCAGGGAAATAACCAACTCTAAGGCAACCGTTAAATATTGCTGTTAAATAACAAATTGTTTTTCTTTGAAGTTTTTCGAGAATGATGTTTGGCTTGATGACTTTTTGTTTGGTGGATTTTTAATATGGCTGGCTATCTCGACTGGTGTAATTGGATCGATGTTCCCTGGGGGATTAAGCGAGTTTGATATTATCTGATCCTTAAATTGTTGTGTTATATCTGCGTTGCCCTGGTTATATGTTACAGTGAACACTCCTTGGAGGTAATTTGCGAAGAGTTTACATTTCTCTATATCTGTAGTTAACAGCACGTCGCCATCTTTTAGAACGTGTGGGGTAGGAGATATTTTAGGTATGTGTTTGGTCTTCCACATCGAGGGATCGTGGGGTTGTAATTCCTTGATGTATGTTTGATATGAGTTTATTCTACGAGTGTCTAAAATGAGTTTGACTTGTCTTATTAATTGATTAAGTTGTCGTTTTAAGTACGGGTCTCTACTTCTCTGCCACTCTCTTTTGATTCTATTTTTTTTTCTGTATTAATCTCAATATTTCCCTAGGTGGTTGAAGGTGATTTGGTTTACGTTTATGGCAATGAGGCTTCTTGAATTGACAGCTTGATAGCGTCTTGAAGGTTTGTAACTGCGTTGTTTATGCCTATTTGAGTGTGTAGGTTTGGATATTGGATTATGTTGTCCAAATTTATGTTGAAAGGCTTCCCAGTCTACTCGGCCGTGGATGAGTCTTGGAATTTTGTCAACAAGCTGAGGTGACGCTGAGTAAGAGATAAATATCGGTCTATGGTCCGAGTCAAGGTCGGTTGTGACTGTTTGTGTCATAGGAGTTGCTCCATTTTTGTGTAGGATTATACCCAAAATATCGGGTAGGTGGTCGCTACGATAAGGGTATAATGTGTGGGCTCGCCTGGGGCTGATATTTGTATTGCATTTGTAGTGGCATAGTTGAATAGACGATGACCGTTTGGGTTGTCAACTCTATAGCCTCAAATTTAGTTTTTGCAGTTTAAGTCGCCGATAACATATGTTGGCTCTTGGTGGCTAAATAGTTTCTGAAGGTCCATGTCTGATCGGGGCTAGTTTGGTTGTTTATATATGCTTGTTATTCGTATAATTCTGTTATTTGCTAGTCGAAGGACGGCTTGCTACAGCTTCTACGCTTATTAGATTTTGGTTTGGTAGAGGACATATTGATAATGTTTTATGCTATAATTATCACGCCTCCTGAAGCTATAGAGGCTGTTCTGTCGTACCTAAAAGTTACATAACCTGGTATATTAAATTTTTCAGTTTGGATTAGGTGAGTTTCACTAATACATGTCATATTAATGTTGTTGTTCGCTAAGAAGTTGATTAGTTGTGAACATTTTGGTTTGATGCCGTCAGCATTCCAGCTGGCAATTGTTAAGTGAAGATAATGTGGTTGTTTAAGGGCCATTATTGATTAGTGTTGGTAGGAGTGTAATTAGAACTGCTTTGATTTTATCCATGTATGGTCTTAGAAGTTCTAGAAGTGTTTTTAGTATTGAAGTTATGAGAAAATAAAATATAATAAAACCAATGTCGATTCCCACAAAATTTGATACCTACATGAACTTAGAAAATTGTTAACGTTTTCGGATTATCTGTAATCCATCTTCAGATTACAAAATTTAAAAAATATAAACTTAAACATCTAAAAAGAAACATATCGAAAAAAATTACATAAACTAACCTAAAAAACGAAGCACAAAGTACTTGAAATTAAGCATCAAAGTGGTAACCAAAATTACGTGAGCATGCTACGATAACTTAAAAACAAAATCTAACACCAACCGCAACGCCAGCAGGTCAAAAATATAAATAAAATAATTACGTTAGATGTCAATAGATCATGTTAGAAATCATTTTTTTCTATTTCGGTTTTATAAAGCCGTTCTAAGCGCACTGTTTTAGCTTAAAAACAGTATGTTAAGGAGGCCTATAATCGTACTGTTTTTAGTTTGTTTTTTTTACGATGTTGGTAGTTCGATTTGAATTTGAAAGTTTGAAATGTCAGTTTCAGCCACCTGTCAGTGCTGCCATAAGTGTTTATAAAAACTCCCTAGTAATCGATTTGACGTAAAATTTTTTACATAAATTTATTTAAAATACTCTTAAACTTCCTCAATAGAAAAAATAGTATAAAGAACACGTTTCATAAGACCACTTGTCGCACTCGTTCGTTGAAAAACTCGACGCTTCGCGTCTCGTTTTTCAAACTTGAACTCGTGCGTTAAGAAGAGGCCTTATGAAACTAGTTCTTTAATATACTATTTTTTCATTAATCAAAAATGACAAACTTTGCAACTTGATAGCGATACATAAATGTCACGTTTTTTTGACAGCTGTAGAAAAAAAATATTATAATATTTGTAATTTTTGCTTGCCTCTAAAGAAGCAAACAGCATTCCATATGCAGCTAAACTTGAAGAAATTATTAATTTGGTTTTGGTTCTTCACAGAGTTGTGAGCGGTTCTCGAGATGCCACTTTGCGAGTATGGGATATTGAAACCGGAGAGTGTTTACACGTGTTAGTAGGACATTTAGCTGCTGTACGTTGTGTGCAATACGATGGAAAACTTGTAGTTTCTGGAGCGTATGATTATATGGTTAAAGTGTGGAATCCTGAGAGGGAGGAATGCCTACATACCTTGCAAGGCCATACGAATCGTGTATATTCTTTACAGGTGAGTCAAATAATTTCAAATATATTTAATTGCGGGATAATATTATAATGGAAATATCTGTATAATATAATACTTTGACTTTCATAATTGGTCTTATGAAAGACTGTCAAAATTTATATAAAAAGAAAAATCTAATACAACTTTGTCTGCCTGTGATTACTTAGTAAAAGGTCTGATTTGTTGTGGTCGAGTTCCCTTTATAATAGAGGTTGAATTCCCCAATAGAAAGTGATTTAATATTGAGATGAGGCAGAAATATAGTTGCAAAACAGTTGGTTTTCACCTTATCTTTCCAGTATCTACAAAAAAAACAATACGACTATTAAATATTTTAATCTTCACAAAATAGCAAGAAAAAGTAAGGTTATTTTCTAACAGTAATAGAAGAAATATAAGTAGGTTAGTTTAAAGTTCTCTGATATGTTTAGGCTAGGGTTACATAATTTTAAGATAAGTTAAAATGAAATTACTTTAGAGTTCGGCTAGGTTAGAGTAAATTTAGGTTAGGTCAAAATTATCGCAGTTTAACTTAGGTTAAGACAGGTCAAAATTAGGTTAGGTTACATCACTTTAAAATTCGGTTAGATCAAATTAGCTTGGTTAAGGTTACAGTTCGGCTATGTGTATCCTCAGTTACAGTTTTAGGTTTGATTGGGTAAATCTTTTAGATAACCTTGAAAGTTAGATTTAGGCAAGTTAGAATTCTGCAGACATTCATTAAGCACAAATACAAGAACATAAAAAAGCATTAACCGAGGTTAACATCAGATGAGGTTAGGAAGGGGATTCATCAACAGCCTTTCCGTCCCACTGCTGGGCATCGGCCTCTTCTCTGCCACGTGTTTCTCCTCAGTGCTAAGGTAGAAACACGAGGGACCTACAGTTTAACGTCGAATCCGAACGACAGAAATTCCAGAGAAGGTTTTTTAGCATTAAGATCCCACGGTTGCAAGTCGAATTGGGAAATTGTGTGTGGTGGGTTGCAGACAAGATTTTTATAAATCTGCGTAGTTCTGCTTAGGTTTCGAACCCAAGCCAGAATCGATGTTTTATTCAGAAAGCGAGCCCTCTACCAACTGAGCTACCACCACAGGAAGGGGATTGAAGTTGTTAATTTTGATCCGTTTAAGGTTAGATGAAGTTGGTTAAAATCACTGTTATGTAAGGATAGATTTATTTGGTTGCAGTTAGGTTAAACTGCCTTCTGTTAATTTTAATGGAAGCTAAAGTTAGTTCAGTTTGGGTAAGGTCATAGTAAGGTAGAACTAAATTAGATTGTAGCTACTTGAGGTATGCTGTATTAATTTTGAACGGGTTAGAGGTAGGTTAGGTTGTGTAAGATCAAATTAGGTAGGGATAGATTGGGTTGGAGTAAGGCTAAACTAACTTTTGTTAGATTTGATTAAGTAAAACATGGTTAGGCAGAGCTAAGTTAGATTGTAGTTAGGTGAAATCATGTAAGATCACAATTAGGTAGGCATAAATTAGGTTGTAGTAAGGCTAAACTATCTCTAAAGTTGGTTAACGTTAGATAAGGCTACAGTTAGGTAGAGCTAAGTTAGATTTTAGTTAGATTAGATATGCTTTTGTTAATTTTGATCAGGTTAAAGGTGGATTAGATTGTTTAAGATTACAATTAGAAATAGGTTAGGTTGTAGTTAGGTTAAGGTTGTTTATTTTAATTAAGTTAAAGTTAATTAAGGTTAAGGTTAAATAAGGTCACGGTTAGATAGAGCTAGGTTAGGTTGTAGGTAGGTTAAATTGTGTAAGGTAGGTAGGTAGGTAGGGATAAATTAGGTTGTACTAAGGCTAAACTAGCTTTTGTTAGTTTTGAGTAAGTAAAACAGAGTTAGGTAGACCTAATTAATGTTAATTTTGATCAGGTTTAAATTAGGTTATGTTTCACAGAACTACATTTTGGTTTAATTAGGTTGTTAGGTTTTAGTTTACTTAAACTAGTGTTTGTCAGTTAGTTCAGGTTAAGGCTTGTATCTGGTACCTTTGCGGAACATGGCCAATTCGTATAAAATTGCGAAACTAGTTCTTAAATTACGTACGCCCTATAATAGATGGAGACAAAACTTTGTCTTTTTAGTATAGAATAATATATAGCAATTTGCGGTAAAGGCCGAAAAGAATTTTAGCTGTCATAGTTTTGATATTATCGAATTTATTAATAATTTCTAATTAATCTTCTAAATGCCTGACAAGACAAAATTTTAATTTTTTCTTCCTTTAGCGCAAAAATATAATGTATTATCAATATGTTTCCGCATCTCGCCCTACTACAAATTAAAACACAAGGCCGTAAAATTAGAACGGAAATAAAATTGGTGGATAAAAATTTCCAATTTAGTTAACTAACTGGTCAGAACCCATGCAAACCAAGCGACACTTCTTGGAAGGTCGTAAGCGGATTACAATGAGTAATAATACGCATTGTTGTAGAAATGTAGGTAAACGAAACTCGCAGAATATAGTTTAAAAATGGTCATATCTGAATAGTAGTATACTTACGTGTTGAAATTGTGGTGGATTCCTCTATAAAATTTGACAATAAGTTTAACAATAAAAAGTTTGGAAAAAAAAAGTTGCTAACGAGAAGTGTTACACATTTATTATTAAATTGGAAAATCACATACATCACTACATACCAATAATTATATAACTTATTTAAACTTTATGTTAAAAATGTATTTCTAATGTTCAAATTTCTTCTGTGCCGGGAGTCTATTATTTCCGGAAGTAGGGCATTAAAATAAAATGGTATTAATTTTGGAAGCATCTGGGATTCCCAAAATAAAATGTCTACGTATAACTTCCACTGATACACCTTTAGGTGTCCAAACCACAAAATAACAAATTTCTTTTTTGCAAATGTTTAATTGTCCTTGAACATGGAACATGTAATTATTGTGTTTTTTTAGTTGCAGCTTTCTGTTAACCAGTTCACAAAATTTTATTTTTTTATTTAAAACACCTTCTTCGGGAGTCAACACTTGAGCGTTATATGGACACTTTATTTCCACTATTGATGTATTGTCCTCTGTTATTCCATCTGGAGATGCAGCCAAGAATGGATGTTCTTCACCTATGCCTAATCCACACGGAACAACTTTCATATTTAGTAACGTTTCTAAACCACTTAGAGCCCTATGCTCGTTTTCTTTTCCATACTGCGTAGCTGCAGTATCAAAAAATTGTTTATACAGTAAATTCTTCACCGTGATTGCACAAGATGTACTACGTCTTAATTTACAAATGCGTCCAAAATTGGATGCTGTAAGACGTTTTCGTCGCTCCTCGTACCACTTATTACTTCGGTGTTGTCCAAGAGTTTCGTGATAAATTTTGTGGTTATCCAATGCTAATTCTTCTACAAATTTTAGCTGGGCAGTTTTAGTGTCCTCCTCTAGCATGTCAGGAACGTTCATTGCTGCATCTGGTCCATAGTCTTCATCGGCGTCCCCAGAATTTTGTTTACGGCTCTTTCTTGCAGGGCCTTTTTCTAATCGGTACTTTAATTTCCTTTTTTGTTTTTCACAATACTGTAGGGTATACCTGCCAGGTGTGGTATTACCTGACGTTTGCACTATTTCATGAAGCATTCCTACATTATTGTGCGCAATTACAGCAGCTTCACATCTGGCCTTGTAAGATCGCCGAAGGGCAAACTTAACACGTTTGCCACCGATGAATTTGGCCACATGGGAGTTGTACAACTCGGCAGAGTTGTTGGTGACATCAAAAATAAGACTGTTGGAATGACTTGCCACTCAACGAACGGCCGTCATAATTTCTTCAAACATGCCATTCACTTCAAAACGGGAACTATATTTATCTCCCCTTGTTTAGGTCCAGCGCAAAAATACTTTCTTTCATCACAGCCACTGTGATCGCCCAAAATATGCTTGGTGCCGTTTAAGATGTCCAATTCCAATTCATTGATTTTGTAGCAGTTGGAATATCTTGACCTTTTCTAAATTCTATCGCTTTTGTTACTGCGCTGCAAAATCGAAGAATGTTTTGGAAAATACTCAATTTCAAGCGACTCTCTCTTTTTGGTTTTTTGAATCTCTAATTTTATTGATATAATTACGTAAAAAGTGATTTTTACATTCTATCTTCTGAATAACGGTTGTGCTCTCCAAAAGTTTACGATAAACGCTACTATCACCGTCTCCAACTAGCTTAATGTATTTTATACCATACATTGGCAATGATTTTTGAAACCCTTCGACGATTATAGCCGTTTCCATTGAAGTAGAGGTCCCATTCCAATTTTTATAACAAATATGTTCAGGAGACTTATCATTTTTATAAAGGTCCTTGCGAGCACAAATCGAACAAAATTTATTTTTGATGGATATGAAAAGTACCTTTTTTGTCCGGAGTCCCACAATACATGCTACGCCGGATAGGGCGTTGTAGTTGGTGCGGTAGGATCTTTTGCACCAGGCACCATCGGCTACGACTGCAATGGTTGGGTGTCCTTCGTTGTCGACTTCTCCTAATTCAATTGCAAGTTTTTTTTCTTCTTCCACAGCTTTACGCATTTCATCTATAGCAGTGCGCTGGTAAATATCACACACTGAGTTATGATATGCTGCATAGGTGCTACTTGATGGAGAAGGGATGTCCAGAGCTGATGAAAATTCATTCAGCTGGGAATATCCAGCACCGATGGCTATTGTGGCAGATACCGCTGATAAATTGATGTTCATCGAAGGAGATGCTGGATCTTCTGTTGATATTCTTTCAACTTTGTTACACATTGTACATTTAATTGTGTAAACTGATTCAAAACCTTTACGTTTTTCACTAACTATAGCCATATGATAGAACGAACACCCGAACCCTTCATGTTTTAGTGACTTCAGAGAATTAAAAAAATGAACAATATCAATGATTTGACGTTCAGAAATTTTTTTATATTCCGACTCTTCGTCTTGCTGTACTTCAGTTTCCAAGTCTGGCAAAGGAGAAGCGGTTTCCTCGTATTCTTCATCACCATCCGACAAAATCTGCTGATCAGTCTCGTTTTCCTCTAAAACGTTGTTATCACTATCACTTATGGTTTCAAAACCATCGTTGCCATAATCGCAAAGAAGTTCGTGATCGCTATCATTTTCCAGTAAAAAATCAACTTGGTCTTTAGTAGAAGAAGCACATATTTTCACTGCTGTTTGTTTACTTTCTTCGCGCACTTTTTTCATTTTTTGTTTTACACTCAAATGTTTCGTAGGATAACTATGTTTGTTTGAAGCGGAACAATAATTACGACCCATTTTAAAAAAATATTCGGAAATTAAGAAATTTGCAACCAAAACTTGAACTAATTAACTCAACAGTGACAATAGGGTTAATGACTAAAACTATGAAGGTTTGTTGCTTATATATAGGGATAGTCGATCATTACCCCCTACCATCTTACGATACGCTAAACTGTACTATTTTCTGCAATAAGCGTATCCAAATTTGTAAACGTAAAACAAAAATACTAAAATGAATTATTTAGTTAGATTGTAAATGTAAAGAGTCGCCAGAAAGTTTTGTAACCTTTTCTATAATATCCTTTGCAGCAGAAAATAGTTTTAGAATAATCAAATCTGTAGTAGTAGTGTACATGCACTGAAAAATATAAACGCTTAACACAATTCAGAATGTCTTAGAATTCATAATAATTTGGAATTATTATATTTTTATACATAAAAAACTTGGAGTACGGAATTTTGGCGAATTTGTATAATTTAATTTGAGATAAAACATTGTATTTTCATAATAAATTACCAGACCTACCAGACCTTTTAAAATTTTAGAATTCCAAGAAAATAATTGAATTGGTATGTCAAAATACAATAATGTAATAAGGTACAACTGATTAGAACGTAATTGTAAGTTCTTTTTAATTTGTTGCATGGTATTTGCTCTAATTGTATTTTCAGTTAATTTGTAAATGACAAATACAAACATGCTCATTATTCTGTTGTTACCTGCAAGCAGTCGAAAGCAAATAGTATAATATGCAAACAAGATGTTTATCTGTAATCCCTAAATGGTCAGGTAATATTCTTGCTTTGGTCAGGTAGAAAGTTTAGTTATTTTGTTAAACAAGTTGCCTATTTTAAAAATCACTGAATCTCTTCAAAGTGAAATATTTTGTTACTAGACACAAGCCTTAAGGTGGGGTTAGCAAGGTTGCTATAGATAAAGTTAGCTTAGCTTCGGTTAAATTAGTGGATCATGTCTCAATAGTTCAGTACAAACAAAGGGGACACATAACCTCAAACCTTTTGTATTCTATACAGTATACACCAAACAAAGACCACCAGCTCTACGAGCTCTTTCCACTCTATCTTACTATTTGTTGAATGAATGCTCGAGAGGATGAGAAAATAAAAAAGTTTACAACCATACAGTTTTTTTTTCGCCTTAGTCTGTGGACCTTTTTCCAATGACTTATCAGTTTTAAATGTTTCTAGTATAAATTGTCGACTATTTGCTTATAAAAATGCTTTTTAGTTTGATGGCGTTCACGTGGTAAGTGGGTCTCTGGATACAAGCATCCGCGTATGGGAAGTAGAAACAGGAGCTTGCCGGCACACGCTCATGGGGCATCAATCTCTCACCTCAGGCATGGAGCTGCGAAACAACATCCTTGTGTCAGGGAATGCAGACTCCACAGTCAAAGTATGGGACATAATTTCCGGACAGTGCCTACAGACCCTTTCTGGTAAGCCATTTTCTTGTTTTCTTGTATTGTTGCAATAGTAACAAACAAAATTGTTTTCGTGCAGGACCATACAAGCACCAGTCAGCCGTAACTTGCCTGCAGTTCAATAACCGCTTTGTGATAACATCGTCAGACGACGGTACAGTGAAACTTTGGGATGTGCGTACGGGCGAGTTTATCAGAAATCTCGTGGCCCTGGAGAGCGGCGGGTCTGGGGGGGTAGTGTGGCGCATTCGGGCTAGTGACACCAAGTTAGTGTGCGCCGTCGGTAGCCGCAATGGCACCGAGGAAACCAAACTTTTAGTACTTGACTTTGATGTCGATACAAATTCTAGGTAACTAAAGACTTAAACAAATAGTGTGTTGCGGAAGGTTTGTTGAATGTACCTATACTTAATTATGTTCATTAGAAATTAAGATTGCACTTCATCGAGGTCCGATTGAAAACTGTACTAATTTTGAGGTTAGGTTGTAAATATACCATGGGGAGCTATAAAGTTTTAAGTTCTAGCCGTACAAAATGGGTTCCTTAAAAAGTACAGAGTGCATTCAGTTAAGTATGAAAGTAAGAACATAAAAGTAAAAGCTAAACTAATACAGTGTGTTCACAGTTTGAGGGCCATAAGTTTGACATAATTTTGGCGTGTCTTAAAATCATTCTATTTCACAGTATAAACTTGTATTTTTGAATTAAACTTGTAGAAAAAATTGTACCATTGAGAACTTTATTTTCGGCTTTTTAATGGTTTAAGAAGCATTTAATGCTATTTTCAAATGAAAAGTCTCCTAGACAGAAAACTTTGCTTATAATGAAAATCAACACCTCATAACCTCACAAAGATTGCTCCTGAAGCAAAATACCTAATTTTAAACAGCAATACTAGTAAATGAGTCTTCAGTGTTGCAAGTTTCCATTTAAAAAATTCCCTGTAAATGGAACATTGAAAGATTCTGTTTAAATCTGCCGCTAGTTCGCATCAACACATAACCTCACTTAACAGATTTGCTTGTTATGAGATTCCAGACGTGTAATAATTTAACAGCAGTAAATGAGGAATTAAGAGAGTTTCTATCTGAAAAAATATTAAAATATTCTGGAAAGTTTCTTGGCTTCAATTCGCTGCTGGTAACAAAGAATTAGTAATTATTTTAAAAGGATTTATAAAATAGACAATGCATTATTTAAGAAAGCTAAAATATCAACAAATTGGCACGTTTTTCTTCCCATTTAACCATTAGTAAAATCCCAATAGTGAAGTTCAAATAGTGACACACTGTATAACAAACCATGTATCTAGTTAAAAACAAAAATTAATAAGGAGGGCAGATTAAAAAATTAGGAGCTAATGGGAAGAAATGAATGCTGGTGGCTAGGAAACAGGAAGTGTGAAGTGTCACACGAGGGCCAATATAATGAAAACAGTTGAAGCGGCCAAAGTCATTAGTAGGCTATTCAAAAATAGTACAAACGACTGAGTGGCAAGTGAATTGTCTAAAAATGACAACTGTATGTTGGTCTGCTTCAATAAAAATAACTCCTGTGAATACCAAAAGTACAAAGTATTGTTTGCATTCAGGCACCACCGTGTTGTACCGCATTTAGCATGAATAAAAAGGATTCGAACCTTATTATAATAAACCAAGAATCAGATTCGTCGGTTTCTACTCGCTGTGTCATTAGTTAGTAGTAATTAATGTGTGATGGAAATTTATACAAACATATTTGCAAAAGATTAATTGTCAAAGAATTTGGTTATTAGTTTGTCTAATATTCGGTGAATAGGGAATTTCGAATTACCCTGTACATTTCAAAGCCAAAACCGATGTTTCCCCCAAAATGATGGAATTTTTTGGGCGGTTCTGTGAATGTTTCCAAAATTCCCTAATAAACTGGCCTAATTTAAAATAAATGCCATATTTTCGAGCACATAACCTCACAAATATGTCATTTCGGGTAAAATTGAATTGAGTGATTTACACAATTTTGTTAAAGCTGCTACCCGCAATATCTTACATGGCACTTCAAAAGTGTAAACGTTGCAGGATATAACAGAGCAAGTAAAATTATACAGGGTGGAAAATTAAGCATTACATACTGTAAGAAGATGCATTTCATTTTAAACACCTAGTTAATATTTTGTTTCATACAGTTAAATGTATGAAAGGAACAATGAACTGTCAAAAATAGATAATAAATAGTAAAAAAATAGTACAAACACTGTATTACGATACTGAGTAGTCCAATATTATAATATTAATCTGGCAATAGTAATTAGATTTTTTGCAATACCCTTCTGGAGGTAAAAAAGTTGATTGCAGTGTTTCCATTATATCTTGACCTTAGTTCCGCCCACGTACCAGGAATGAAAATATTAAAAGAATAAGCCCATACCAATAAATTAATGAAAATCTCAAAAAAGTCTTTATATTGTTTTCATTTGTTTAAGAACAAACATACTGTCTGTTCAGTAAAGAGTCCCCCCAGCTTAAGATACCTATATTAAATTTCATGATCTTTTCATTGCTTCGGGTAATAGTGTTCAAGTTTGTATCCCACTATAGGAATTCCCTAGAAATTTTTACTCTGTCCTTGCCATACAAGTAGTAGTTTAAGTAAGGAATAAAGTCAAAATTATTAAAATAGCACAAGTATTAATTTCCGTGGTATCATCCCACATAGTAAACTTAACCTTAAATTATATTTCATACTTAAACCCTTTTACTTCAGTGTCATAAAGATACCAAAAGAAATACAAAAAAAAATAGTAAAATACACCGCGTCTTCCATTTAATATCATAAAGTGCTACATTGTTACTTAAAACAATTGAAAGATGTAATGGGGTTATTGTTTTCCATTTAATAATTCATATAGTTTATCCAAATGGAATGGTAAAAGTATAAGCTGAGGTAATTTTTATTCAACCCATTGTAATTCTACCACTATATCTTGGCTTTCATATGCCCACATCGTGTCACTAAACAATGAATTACAGGAAGTGGCCTTTAAGTCATGTTTACTTTAAGCAAATTTTAAATAAAAATTTTTATTAAGCGTATCATGAAGTAGAAATTACTGTCTTGTAGTTTAATCTTCTCTCCCCCTCTTTCCCCCAACCCATCTCCCCGCTCTCCCCTTGCTACTCCCTCTCTTTCCCTTGTTTCTCCCTCTCTTGCCCTT
This sequence comes from Limonius californicus, assembly GCA_014611495.1. Taxonomy (NCBI): domain Eukaryota; kingdom Metazoa; phylum Arthropoda; class Insecta; order Coleoptera; family Elateridae; genus Limonius; species Limonius californicus. Next base: position 4,607 of record JABXWE010001280.1, on the reverse strand, counting down.
GCTCCTCCCTCGCTTTCCCTTGCTCCTCCCTCTTTCCTTTGCTCCTCCCTCTTTCCTTTGCTCCTCCCTCTTTTTCCCTTGCTCCTCCCTCTCTTTCCTTCTTTCTCCTCCCTCTCTTTCCTTCTTTCTCGTCCTTCTCTTTCGCCCGTTCTGCTCCCTCTCTCCACCCGAGTGGTCTTTGTTTGATGTATATTGGGATATACCGGTGACGTCACGCGCCCAGCTTAGTGATTCCACAAACAAAAGCACGTTGGTTTCAGTTTGGCGCGCAATACGTAGAGGTTAGGTTCCGTGCACTGTTTAACTGTAAAATATTTTTTTTAAATCTCATCGCGCTTGGTGGTGGATTGTAGTATCACTAGAGACGTAAAAATGTACAATTTCATAGAATTCCCTCTAAATTTATCTTCTAAATTCCAAACTTCATGCCTTAAATAGCGGTTAAGGCTATGATTTACTTTCACCATGCTAAAAAATCACGTTATCTTTATTAATACATCAAAAGCAACAAAAACCACATGATGTACATGCATTTGAGGTTATGTTTCTGCTTTGTTGATATTAGGCATGTCCGTCACGTGACTTTTCTTCAGCTTGGTGTACCAACAAAGATCACATGGCTGAAATCACGTGATTTTTCAGCGTGGTGGAAGTGGAAATGTAGCCTCAACCGCCATTTATGAAGGCGTTATTAAATTGCACATGTGTGTCTTAATGATTTGCTACCACCATCTACTACCAAACATGGTGGAATTTTAACAGATTTGTTTATCAGTTGAAGATAATGCGCGGAACCTAACCTTCACGTACTGCGCGTGTCAAACTATAAACGACGTGCTTTTGTTATGTGCCATGACGTTACAGGCACATGCCATGTACCAACCTAAAGAAAACTCACGTGATGCATGAGCCTGATGTGTGTCCAGGTTAGGTAATTAACTTGTCCCAAAAAATACATGATTTCGAAAATTGTAAATGGAAATACAGTAATACCCCGTTTAACGCTCAGGATGCGCGTTTGTAGAAGACGAAGCGCTAAGCAAAACAGCGTTAAACGGGATCATTTTAACACATAATAAATAGAGATAGGGGAACACGCGGCGAAAAATTAACAAGTTTTACTTTAATTTTAAGTTGTTTTTATATTAACTTGCAAAGTATAAATAACCATCCATCCACAGTTAATTCCGGGCTACAGGATCCAATAGAATAGGACAACCAGAATATTGTCTCTCCCTTTCTGTTACATTACCGATATGCGAATTTTAAATACGCTCCAATCTATTACACCTTCACCAGTTCTCAAAACAGAAGATGAAATTCTCTAAGTAAAAGAATGATGCGAACATGCTTGTTTACCTTTTTTTTTACAAACTACCCCCCCCCCCGCGGAACCGCTTTATTATTACTTCCGGGAGGGGGTGCGGGCGTCCCTTTCATACTAACCTTACAATGCAAGATGCACTCTAAATTTAACTAAGTGTAATACGCTCGTCTCCTCAGCCGGGGTTTGATCCCGCGGCCGATTGAGCCGCATTTCACTGTGACCTCGGCCGACAGCGCTTGTTCGCACTGCCCCATCGAGGTCCCTGTGTGTTTACCTGGCTGCAACCGGTCTGACAGCAAAAAACGAATTATCTTACAAAGGTATACAATGTGGATGGTTATTGCCTATTGCGATAATTTTCAAGAACCACTGATTGTGTAAATCTATATTGTATGCCTTGGTAAGATATCTTAACGTACAATAATCTGTCTTTGCTGTTAGATCAGTTGCAGGCAGGTAAGCGAGCATATCCGCATCTTTCTTTTACTTACGGAACTTCATCGTCTGTTTCGGTGAGGTGTAATTGTTTGGGGTGTATATAAAATTCGCATATCGGTAATGTAACAGAATGGGACAGACAGTATTCTTGTTGTCGTATTTTATTTAATCCTGTAGCGCGGAATTAACTGCGGACGGACTATAGTCCGCTCTGCTCCGTCTGTGTGCACTTACATTTCCTTATTAGAAAAATATATAAATGCGATCAGCTGATCACATTATCTTGCTTGGGTGGGGCTACACAATATACGGGGTAAACAAATACGCGGGACAAACATAGATTTGGGGTTTAGGGGAATTACACCGCTATGTCGCCTTTCGCCGATTTGTTCGGGTTCGGAAATAATCGTATAATATACGAATCACGGAAAATACAGTGAAAATTTAGAGCTTTTTTAGGCTTCGAGCAGAACCGCGTTAAATCGAATCATGCAATATTTAGCGCCTTTTTAGGATTCGGAAAAACCGCGTTATATCGAAGCAGCGTAGAACGAGGTCTTACTGTATTTGCCAAATGCAATACTGCTGTAAGAATTTCTTGTTGAGATTTCCACCTTTGACAATATATTTCAAAAATAATTAAATGCAGTAGCAGTTTCATGTACTTAGTTACGAGACACAAAATATATAGGGATGATACTGTTTTGTTCTCTGAAAAAGGTAAACAAAAATCTGCCTTAAGATGCTCAGCTGTTTTGTATTGTTTTGTACCTCAATGAGAAAATGACAAAAAAAATAAATCAGAATACAGAAAGAACAGTATTACGTACAGGGTGTCTCCAGTAATTTTCCGTACATCAGGTTCTCACGTATTATAAAAAATGTATAAGTTTAGGGGTTGATGATGATGATGATGATTTGAAAGAGCGAGATCTAGGACGCGGTTTTCCAAGCAACTCTATGGCCACAAAACATTTTTTTTTCTTATTTGTCTAGTATTTCTTATATGTTGAAAATATTGTATTGCTGTTTTAACATTGTTTAGACAATGTTTAAAGTATCTAATAAAGCAATAGCAATTAATAAACTCATATATTTATGCAGGGGTGAAAGTAGAAAAAATGTCTTGGTGGAACGCAATTAGTTGAGCGCTTAAAAAAAGCGAAACGCAACACGTTGGTGTCGTGTGCAACGGTCGACTGTTTGACCGTGCTTCTACCTACCGCCGCCCGCTATCCATCGTCGGACGGGTATATAAGAAGCACAGATTTCAGTGAGGAATCGTTTGTGTTAATTCTTTGTTGTGGTAGATTGTTTACGAAAAATAACCTGTTGTTTTTATTTGTTTCTTGGTGATTTTAAACTGGAACTAAATTCCGTTTCCAAATCTTTCACCTGAACGGCGTTCCGGAGATTTTCAACTTACTTTCATCCATATGTTTATAGAACAATTATGTTCCTTGCATTCCGCAATGCTTTATTCACATGAAGAACCAAAGATATATTGCAAATTTATTATAAATCAATCAAACATAGGCAGTGTAAAAATGGAACGGTGTAATGAATATACCGAGCGTTTCAAAAGTAACCCTCCTGTAAAGTTCATATAAAAAAATTTTTTTGGAACTATGGTTTTTTAAAGTCAATGTTTCGACAGAATTCACGTATCAGACGCCATCTGACAATGCTTGAAATGGTATGACCTTTGCTTATTTAAATACAACCCTTGTATAATTCGTAGAGCCTTGTGTCAGAGTGTTAAGGTCGCGCTGGCGCCTCTAACTTGACCTAACCACTGCCACCGTAGTGGTAGCCGGGACCGACGACTTTAATGTGCCCCCCGTATGTCTGAATATTCAGAAATAACGTTTTAATACGCTTCTACTGAGCTTTTATAAGATTTTCGTACCTTTAACAATATACGCAGAATTGGATGCCATTTCAGGAAGTTCCAAATGGTGTATACCTGAATTTAATAGAAAATATGGTACTAGAACACAATTCCAAAGATCATTTTCCTGTAGGAAGTAGCAAAAGAGCTATACGGTCGTCTACGATTTTTGAAACATACCCTATATTTTTCAGAACTGTTCTAAGGAGGACACATGCCTTATAATAGACAGGAATATTAACATATACGAGGGCCACGACGCCATCACATGATTTGTGGCGCCACCTCAGAACCTTATCGGGTTATTCCGTTAAGAAACCCGTGGGCTTGTATTTGGCTTTTGCATTTTTAAGGTTCTCATGTTGTCCCTAAACAGAAGCCCATGGGCTTCTTATTGGAAACAGGTTTATTTTGAAATAATATTTATTTGATTAATGGAAGGTTATTTTCATTTTAAATATTGCAACAATAGAATAGTTTGAAATTAAAAATTATTCTTATTATCTAAAAAAATTATAGACATATAAGACAAATAATAATTGCAAGAAGAGAATTATTTATATTAGTAATTTTCATTCAGAACCTGTTGTATCAGAGCAATCTGAGTTAGTAGTGGAAAATTTGTTGTTTTCGTCCTCATCCGACCAATCCCAGTTAGTAGTGGAAGAATTGTTGTTTTCATCTTCTTCCGAGTTAGCAGTAGAAGAATTGTTGTTTTCGTCTTCATCCAAGTTAGTAATGGAAGAATTGTTGTTTTCGTTTGCATCCCAGTTAGTAGTGGAAGAATTGTTTTCATTTTTATCCGAGTTTGTAGTGGAAGAATTGTTGTTTTCGTCTTCATCCGAGTTAGTAGGGGAAGAATTGTTGTTTTCGTTTGCATCCGAGCTAGCAGTGGAAGAATTGTTTTCATCTTTATCCGAGTTTGTAGTGGAAGAATTGTTGTTTTCGTCT